>CAJNIZ010011225.1:213450-229854 GCA_905231905.1 Symbiodinium pilosum | reverse complement strand
TTGCAGTGATTTATCAAGCCTGAGCCCTAAGTCGCGTTCCCGCCACACCGCAACCATCCTCCTTGAACTAATAGTCTGCCATATGGCCATCCGTATACACCCCTGTATAAGGCCAGTTTCCACTTCATGTTTGATTTTCTTGTTCATTTAAGTCACTGAAATAACCCCTTGCCATCCCGAGGGTCATCTCGCAGGTCGAGAGTCTACACAATGATATCGCACCAAGAACTTGCTGAATGTCCGAAGAGCTTAGCCTGCAATCCTATATAGATGAACTCGACGCACGGCTTCAAGAGCCTGAGAACGTATACCATTGAGACCTAAACCAGCCTGTTTTGGGGTTGGGGGTTTTCGGCACAGCCTCCCCCCTGCCCCCCCCCCCACAGACTCGACGCTGCGCTCTGAGGAGATTCGACGCTGCCGCACGATGACGGACAGCAGCACGCTATGGAACTTTTCGGGTTTGGGGTCTAGGAAGGAGGTTATTAGTGCACGGGCCTATACTGTGAGCTCATGCTTAGCCCAACTGTTGGCACAGCTCTTGGAAAATACCTGCTCCGTGCTGCAAAACGTGAGAAACTGTGCTAATGTCAACTTTTGGAAGCTTCGAAGCGGGACCCCCAAGAGTCTCCCTATGTGTAACCCCCAAACATCCGTAGGGGCCCCTAAAGCCCTGAAAGCAGGAACCCTTTTTGAGAATCCCTCTACTTTCCGGAAAGGCGCAGTCACTTCAATCAAAGTTTGTAATATCCATGTGGCGCTTGCGGCATACGGCCGGATGTGAGTGTCCCATTTGGAAGTCTAGCCGCTTGGTAGAGTTCGTTTCGAGCCTTGAGCAGGCGTAAAAAGAACTAAGTAGTGTCGGGAGCCCCTTGAAGATCTTCTGCCTAAACTGCAAGACGGCTTTGCTGCCAAGAGCTCGGAAATTGCACCGCTAACCCTTCTTAAGGTCTATGGATAGCCATAAGTAGAGCGAGTAGAAGTACCCCAAATCGGGTTTGAAGTGCAACGTGCTAGACGTTCAAGCACCCATGGTGTGGAGACAACCTACAACCCCAAGAACCCCGCACCCCTAGGTAAAAACTATGTCAACTCGGTAGCCATGCAAATGATGACCATCGAGCTCCGAATGTAGCCCTGATGAATACACCCTGTCCTTTTAATTTAGGGCCTTAATAAGAGGATCGCTATTTTAATCCCTATCAATGGGAGGGAGTTTTGTGGGTCTGCATCTGTAGAGGACAAGCCCTTTGGCGTGAACTTGACCATTCTTCCGGCTCTGATACCAGCCGATCCTCGCCAGCACATATGGCGGGTTTGCAGGGGTTTGGGGTATGCTTAGGCCTCAGTTCTGGATCAGGTTCGGCAAGCGAGTCTCTAACCCTGCCCAAACGCGAAACTTATCAAGTCTTGTCTAAAAGAGCGCGAAAAAGCTGGACTCTGAGGGGCTTCTTGCAGACGTGACAATATATGTTGAGGCTATCGGGCTATCCCCCCGGTCGAAGGGGAGTTGAGAGTTTTTAGTCTTAAAGAGGTGGATGACCAGCAACCAGAACCCTAAACCCTTAGCCCTAATAGTAGTTTCCATTTTATTTTCCATTATCCTTATATGACCCCAATATAGCCTTAGTATTACTCCAACCCTAAACTTTAAACCCCAATCCCCTAAAACCCCTAGACCCTAACCCCCTAACCCCCTAAAGCCCCTAAACCCCTAAACCCCTAACCCCCTAAACCCCTAAAACCCTTCAACCTGGCATCTCAGGACTATGATTCCTTCGCGCGGGTGGTTGCCGAAGAGAAGGCCGGCTTCGAAATCATTGGGGACAACCTATTTGGAGGTCCTTATAGGGTTTGGGGTACGGGGTTCAGGGTGTGGGGTTTAGGATTTAGGAATAGTAATAGTAACAGTAATAGTAATAGTGCGGAGGGTTCAAGATTTGGGGTTGAGGGTTTAGGGCTTATAGGGTTATAATGGAATTGAGGGTTTAAGGCTGAGGCCTTGGAATGGACAAGAACATGTTTTTTTTTTTCTTGCTTTGAGTTACATAGGGGCCTACTTGCAACCCGCAAGTCCAGCACCAGCGCTTCCCTTTTGCTTGAGGAGTATCAAGGTTTGTAGGATTTTGTCCTTAATTGGAATACGGTTACAAAGAAGCCTTAAACTTTATAAATATCAATGAGGGCTTCCTGTTTCTCGTTGTACAGCAGGCGTACGTATTGCCCTTAGGGGCAACAGAACCACTAGCAGCAAACCTAACAGCCAATCACGAGATAGCTGCAGCGGCACCGGCTGCAATCACGTTACAGCACAGCTACTACTGCTCTTACGGCTACTGCATTACTACCTCTACTACACAATGTCCTGTCTTCCAGTGAAGTTGCTGCACAACGTCTGTTTTGGTAGTGGAGGTAGTGGAAGCGGCACAGACAGTCAGATTGTACCAAGGCTCCGAAGCTGATGTCATCACATTCAATGCAACCATCACGGCGTGTGCACGTGGGCGGCAGTGGCAGGCCAGCTTAAACCGGCATGGCAACTCTGTGCACTTTATTGGGATACCGGGGATCTTTTTCTGGGAAGGTTTCTGGAAATTGGCAGGGGTTGACCTGGCTGAGGTCGGTCGCTTGTCTTGAAGCATAGTTTGCACAAGTCGCGCTAGGATTAGTTCAAAGTGAGAATGGTGAGCCGCAAGAAACAGCCAGACTGTTAGATAGTAGCATCTGTGGCAAGAACGTGGCAGGAACAGTTTCTGCAACAATGATAAAATAAAAGAGGGCGCTTGTCCAAGAGCATCTGAGAAGGCATTTTAGCAAGATGAGCGCTTGAGATGGGACGGTTGTCCTGCTCAGAGGGCATGCTCTGTACCGAGTCTACAGATCTCCCCAATGTAGCATACCTATGAAGTTTTGATCCCATGAAATGGATTTCCACAGACCCCCGTGGCGTTTTTCCACGTTGTGCCTCGCTGCTCGCAGAGTTCAGAAGAGCCGGATAGCTACATACCAGAATCCAAACGGGCCTGCTGCATTCGGAACTCCGCACTTTGCGTTCCCTAGGCATCTCCTTGACTGGGTGCTGTTAAGTAACTTAAAGAAAGTTGCCACAGTATGGAAGCGCAATCATTTACTATACGTCCATAATATGGTAGCTTAAACTAAGATCCCCAACAGCAACCCAGTTGAGCGCAGGCTGGTCTGGAGCTCGTCCAGCTGATGCTCAGCAGGGGCATCAAGTCCAGTCTTCGCCCTAGGCATCACAAAACTGCAAGTGATTACTTGCTACTGAGTAGTAATGTTTGGTCCCGATTAGTGTGGGGGTTCTCAATTGTGCGCAGTTTCGCCGAAATTATTTAGCACCCCCCCGGTCCGTTTGGGGGTCCTTAATTGTGCGAAGTTGGGGGGGCAAAAAAAAAATTCTGAGAATAAGTCAATAGAAACCCCTTCAATATGCTTTCTAAAACCCTTCTGATCCATTACAGCAGATCCTGATCCCTCCTATTGAAATTTAATTAAAACCTAGGAATCAGATTCGTTTGGGGGCCCACCCCCTACTCTAAACAGGGTCCCATTTTTGTTTGGGGGGGAGGTCCCCCTACACTAATCAGGACCCAACATTAATAGTAATGATAGTAGTACTAGTGATGCTACTAGTAATGATAGTAATAGTAATTGTATTAATAGTAACAGCAAATAGTAAGAGTAATAGTGGAAAGCAAGCCGCTGGGATGGCTCGATGCTCCCCAAACTGGTAACAGCCTCAGGCTAAGCACACTTATCCCAAAACAAGGTTGATTAGCCGACCCCTTGCTTTGCAGGAAGCTTTCAAACAAACGAGTGCCAGAAAAGGCCAAAACTTGACACTAAGTGGGGAAGTAGAGCCTCAATCTCTGTCAAACTCCTACTATGCCTGGATCCTTTTCAAATTGTGGGTCGACTAGCAAGGTCCGTCGACATGGGGCGCTGCCGCAGCTGCCTGCGAGCGAGGCTCCCGGCGTTCAGAAGCTCTCTACTGTCACATCCGTCAGAACATTCACAACGATTGACGCGTTTTTTGCGACTAGGACTCTGCTGCTGCTTCTGCCGCCGCTGCTGCTGCCACTCCTGCTAGTGGGGTGTTCACTAGAATTTTACATATCTTCTTAAGCGAGAGATTCACTCGAAGTGCTAGGCTCCCACTGGGCTGGGGCCCTGCAGGCGCTGGAGGATGGGCAGACACACGGGTGCGCCACCCTTGCAGTTCGTTGCTTCTCGCAGAGGTGGCAGCCGAACCTAATCACAGGATTCATGTTGTGAACCGATTGATGTGGGAAAAGGGCAGGAGCAAATTCCGCCAGCCTGCAGTCTCTGAGCAGTCTCCCGTTTTCTGGCTGCCAGATGGCTCCAAAGCGAGCTGTCTCTCTCAGACTAACCGAATCAACTGCTTGTCCTCTGCCAGGATTGAGCCACACGTCATCTCCCTCAGTGCAGTGATTAAGGCCCGCTGGCGTACTTCAGATGAGGATTAGGGTGGTGAGAACAAGACATCACGGGGAACTGGACGCTTTATGATTGCTGCAGAGTTGTCTTTGCTGTATCTTAGTTGAATTGGATCCCTGGCATCCTGGAGATGCTGTTGCCACACAGCGCGTGGTGTTGAGGCTTGCGGCGCTGCGCAGCGTGCGATACTCAGAGGGCTCTGAGTTTCGGGAATCCGCTGCAGTGCTACCCTCATCGTCATCCTCAAGCGAACCAAGTTCTTGTCTCATGTGGGACGACTGCTGTCCCATGGCTGTTGTCTGCGAGGCTGGGATGTGGGCCTACGGCTCCTCCAGGAGGGGCGCATGCCGGGGCACTTAGTCACTGCATGATGGGGCCCAGCAATACCGCAGTCGAGTCCAAAAGTGGTTCGTTACAACTTGGGACCTATTTGCTGAAGTCGTTCAAGACCTGTGCAGTGGATGCTTCCTCAGGTTCTCATTTCTGAAGGACCCTCCGGCAAATCCATCCCCAGCGGCATCACCTGATAACTCCAGCCAACTCATAACAGATATGCCGTAACAGATATTGGCACGCTAGAAGGCACTGTGGTAGGCAGTGTTTTCGAGCAGCGGATTCATTCAACCTGTGCTGTGCAGCCGGACTGAGGAGTGGCATCGACTTGGATGCTTCGCCCCCAGAAGTGAGCCTATTCAAAATGCTCGAGCCAGGAGACTCCATGCTCAAGCATGTAGCTTTGCATGTCTTACATCCAAGTCCAAAACTACTGCAACCCTCGTCGCGCACCCTTGTTGGATTTGTAGCTTCTAATGCCTACAGGTCATAACCTTCAACTGCGCGCTGGGAGCATGTGCTCGCTCTGCCAGGCGTGGGGCAGCAGGTGTTTCGGAGCACTGTTCTTGGGTCTAGGAAACCAAATTAAAGGCTGGAGTCGGCACAGGCTAGCAATAGCTAGCAGCGTAAACGTGAGGAGTATTCTTGCCGCACGGCTTCCCTACAAGAGTGCAGTCATCCTAGGAGCTTTGTTGATGCTAGATGCTCAGGTGGCAGGAGGCGCAGACGCTACTGTCGGGCTCTTGGTTGCCCAGTTCAGCCCACCTTTCCGCAACCTTGCTCCTTCCTTCCTTCCTTCCTTTCATGATCTCTACGTGGCGGCAGATGGCCCAGTACTCGTTAAGGTAGCCCAAGGTGCTGGCTCTGTAGCGGTTTTGTTGCGAAGCGCCTTAGCTGGATAGCAGAACACTAGCCGCCAGCGCCATCTTGGTTTTATGTCGAGTCTTATGGGTTGCGCTGGTGTGGCTGTCCGCCTTTTGAGGCTTCGTCTTTTCGCCGGGTTGCTGTTCAGTTAGGATCAAGTTTGGTCAGAGATGCCTAGAAAAATGGTGCTCACATCAGGGCGCTGCTTGGACAACTGCAATTCCGCTGGAGTGCTCCAGCTGAAGCTCTTCTCGCTACCCCTGAGGAGGTCGTTTTCAAGGAGCAGGGTGGTCCAGGTATGCGCAGAACATGGAGTTTGATTGCTTACGGGACCCCGACAACTACAGTTTTGCCTCTCTTCTTGTGTGGGATCCCAATAATGATGTCTCTTAGGTTACATGAGCTTGCCATACCCGTAAGCCTACACCTCTGGTAGAAATCCTTTAGTGCAAGCTTAAGTCTGAGAAATGCCTAAAACCCTCAACTCTAATCTGTCTGCAGCGCCAAGGGCTGACATGGAGAGCGTGAACTGTCTGCCGGATGATGTCAGTCACAAGGCTGCTGGAAGCTCTCCCAGAACCTGTCCCTGAATTGGTTCTCTTGAAATTCCATTACAAAGCCCCAACCCAAGAACATCTTGAACCCAAAGCATTATAGAGCTATAATCTAAACTCCAGGTATCCCCGTTCATAGCCTCTATAGTAATCCCGTATATAATTCCTTTATATAACACCTCCTTTAAGGAGTTACACTAATTATGGCTCATTAGGCCCCACAGGTCCTCAAACCCTAAAGGGCCTTAAGCCGTGGACCTTCAACCCTACTCAAACCCCCTTTAGAGTAGTTTCCATGTTCTTTCCCACTCCCTCCATAGAGCCCCTATATCCCCCTAAAGGGCCTTAAGCCCTGGACCTAAAACCATACTCAGATCTCTACCTCCCCGCCAGTTGGTGGCCGATGCTTTGCGCGGACAGCCCAGCACAGGTTTTAAATGGGCCTGTTTGGTTGTGTTATGTGGCGTCAATACGTATGTCGTAGATGATCCCCACATGAATTCTTCCCAAAGCATCCTAGATGTCGTGGTTCCAATGGATTCCACCACCACTGCAACGCTTGCATGAAACGAAGAGGGAAGCTTCAGAGGAGCGGGGTACGAACAAAGGACGGGGGTCCTGCAGCTTTTTTGGTGAGCATGTATGCCCAAATTTCACAACGCTTCACAAAAGCCTATACCACTATGGGCTATTAGACCCTAACAATTCCTACTAGGACCCTAATGGGGGTAGATTAAGGGACCTTTTAGGTCTAAGAGCCCATGCCGGGTAGCCCAGAAAGCTCCTGAGGCGCTGCGCCAGCTTCGGCGGACCGGCCGGTAGAGGCCCAGGGTGGCGGAGTTGTTTCTGTACACCCAGACCCATATTGGGGTAATATTGGGATAATGTAGGTAAATCTAGGGATAATGGAAAAGAAAATGGAAACTATTCTATTCTACTTGAGTTGTTTGAGGTGTTACAGTATAGGATTTGGCTTCACAGGTCTGAGTTTACCCAGGCTCCAGGTATAGGGACGTCATCAGGCTCGCCTAAAACACCACAGATAAAGTGTGGTCATTGTCGGAACACTTTCAAACACAAGAGTTTGCACGATTTCAAACATCCCTATGTGCAAACAGAGGTATGACGTTGATCATTCGCCAAAGTTTTTCAGATGATAAGCAATGCAAAGCAGCTCGCAAGTCAGAAGGTGCGTCCAGCGGGAAAGGCCGCTCTTGAAAGACATTGGAGATATTGGTATGCATGCATGCTGTCTGCTTGGGGTGATGGATGTTACTGCCCTAGTGGCCCACATAGAAAATCAAGTGAAAAAGGTTCCGTGCGAGAATCACCCGGATGACGAATTGGAGATATGTTTGTCAGCATGAGACGCAAGCTAAATTGACTGGGATCGTGAGAGGGTGCTGTTTCTCAAGGCTCTTGAAGTCTTTAGCTTTAGTGAGGCTTTTCTGTAATCCCTGTCGCACCCAATTTTCGGGACCCCTAGCTGACCTTCGGGTTTCGGGTAAAGGGTTTAGGGGTGCAAATCTTCCACCGCCCTTGCTGCCCTAAATGCTGCAAGTCAAAGCATCCCATTCCAAGACATAAATAAGATTTTTCACCAGCAGCACTCGGTAGTCTCATGAGTAGGCCAAGCCCTATAGAAGAAATCCTAGATGGCTTATGTAATTATGTTTAGTTGAAATTCCTTCCTCAAGGAGTTTACTTAACGGCTGCCTGCCATTTTTTCTGAGCTGACTGCATGGGGACCTTTACAATGTTCCTATAATCCCCCTACTCCGGCCTTTGCTATTTTGTTGAAGCCCCTACCCTTAACCCTCAACACCCCTCCCATTTTGACAAGTCAATGTCAACCTTCGGCGTTGTGATTTTGCAGGCTGCCTGTCTGGCTACGGATAGCAGATCCCAGGCTCCAATGATGTTGGGGTTTCTTAGAGAAGGGGCCTACCTAGATCCCCCAAGCACCCTCAAATAGGGTCTATGCAGCTTCTATTTGGGGATACCTAGGGTCTGTAGAGGGTACTTGGGGGGTCTAGGTATAGGTTAGGGTTTAGGGTCGAGGTTTCTCAAAGAAAGGGTTTATAGGGACATGGGGGTTTTATGGGGATGTCGGCGCCACCCATGGTATGGATACAGAAATTCTTGGATGGCACGGAAGACCGTCGACATTGGGAAGTATGGTATTCTAGTATACAAAGGTCATGCAAGATTTTGAATACCAACCATAAGCCCTGAAGCCTTAACCCAACCTGAGGCTTAGGGGGAGGAGTGATGGTTCACCCTCTGGGCTTTGTGAGGATTTCAGGTTTCTGACGCAGTTTCTAGGGTTCAGGATTTAGGTTAGGGGTTGGCATGATGAGCCCTTGCGCAGCAGCCGGCACTAAATGAGCCGTGCCTGTCTTGGGTGGGTATACGGACAGAGCCCATGACGATCCTGATGTCACCTAGCATAACCACTACAACCTCTCAGAAGCCGTTTGGACGTAGGCACCGCGTCCGCGATTGGCAACTCAGGGATAAAAGTCTAGAGCTTTTGAGGGGAACAGCTTCTACTTGGATGGTTGAGCTATAAATGCAGGAAACTATTGCCGTATGGCTGAATCTGTGGCACAGCCTTTGCTCCAAGTGGGCCTTGTTAGGAATCTGCTGTAGAGTTGCAGAAGGGGGTTCCTTAAGGAATTGCTCACCTGGAAAGATGTATCACATCATTTTAAGGCGTGGGGGCTCTTAGTCCAAGGGCCGCGCTGTGCGACAAGGGCTTGTAGATTTACTGCTTTGAATGAGGTGCCAGTATAACAAACTGTCGACATGATGGTCTGTTTTGGATCCCTAGTAAATTGCGGCGCCTACACCTAGGGCATCCAAAGGCCCCGAATTTTGACAACCCCACAAAAAGCTACTAAGAGTCTCTTCCGCAGGCTTCTCAACCATTCATGTGTCGCCAGGTTCCCCTTGTTTGTTTCGGTAGCCTTCCCGTTGCTTGTTCAGGCCAGCGCAGGCAGCCGCCCTTCAGCTGACAGGAGAGCTTTGGAAGGAAGGCGCGCAAAGGTATTCAGCCCTTACTGTACCTTTGGGAGTCTACTTCATACGAAAAGGGTACTTGAAGACCTGTCAGCTGAACAGGTGTCTCACCTTTCAAATCGCGGTGCGAGTATATCTATTGCCAACTGACACATGGCAACAAGGAATGCAAGGCAATGCAAATCTTTGGGCAATTTCCATTGATGGAAGATAATGGTTGTACGGTGTATAAAGGGCAGCGTGGAGCGTCAGGTTTCGCGGCTAGACCCACACCTCTGCAAGTAACTACAGATACAGCTCCAGTCTTTGCTGCGGCATCTTTTCTTGCAAGCTGCTTGCTTGCTCCCTCAAAGGCAGACCTAGTAGGGCATAAGGGAATATATTTCATAGGGGTTACATATAGGGACTATATTGGGAGGACTTTCATTTCATCCTGCCGCAGGGTCTATGGGCATGAGCCAGTCCTCTGCAAAGCCGTTGTTGAAGTGCCTTGGCCGCATGCTGCCAGCTTCTAGAAGGAGGTTCAGGGAGGGGGATACGCATGGGAGACACCTTAGGCTGCGGATCTGTTGAAAGAGCAGCAAAGTAGCACGATTGGATTGACTGGAATATTCTATTTGCCGCCCAAGGGCTTTGCAGTCAGCATGATGCCAGTTTGGAGTTGAATTCCCAGAGATCATTTGTCCATCTCTGGTGAAGTGCGAAGGTCTTGCTCAGTGCCAACACGGACGCTGAGCACTTGGTTGATGCTACCTTTGGACGAGGAGGACATTCAAGGCTCGAACCTTGAGTGCTCTGAAGTGGTGGGGGGTCTGCGCTGAAAGCAGCAGGCGAAGAGGTAATTTGATGGGCGAAGTACGGCGGCTCTGGCCTTCACACATGTGTGTTCGGGTGCGCTGCACAGCTTGGAAACAGTCAGGTCCACAGCTGGGGAGTGATAGCACGCAGCAAACTAATTTGTCAAGTGGACGGACTCGCGTCACACAGTGCCTGCAAGCTTGTAACAAATTCGAAAGCCAGGATGTCCCTTGCCCCTTTCAAGATGCTGGTCCTGTTTGCCGCGGAAAGTCTTGTCATGATTTGATGTGGCAGCTCAGCTTTACAGGTTAGTCTCGTGTAATTATTCCCGCGCTCAGGGCACTGCTGCGGAACCTGCCAAGCACATCTAAGGCGGTGCTGGCGCATAGTGCATGCTCTTGTGTCAAGGATGTACATGCAGTCTTGAGAGTTAGTGCGCACAAGCAACAGCAGATTTCTGTGGACTGGGGGGCCATGAGAGTCCTGCCTGTCGTCGCGGGTTCACTTGGTAGGTCTTTGCCTTCGACGTGGATCCGAGCGCAATAGCCGAGGCCAGTACAGTAGCCACGGACCCGAGGCTGCAGCACCTCAGCACCTGGCAGGCTTCTTTCAAACTGCCGCTGGTGCCAGCTATGTAATTGTATCTTCCAAACAACATGCAGCAGGCTCAAGACTAGCTGACTTCTTACCAGCTTTGCCATGTAAATGATGTAGGCGCAAGCATTCCCTATCTGATTGCACTCATCGTGCGGTACAAAGATGGAAGTCTCTTGTGTTTTGACGCAAGACGGCCGACACAACCCCCACCCTCACCACGGTACTCGCCTGTCGAGTCTCAGCATGCGCACACAAAGGGAAGAGTCGTTGAGGCCCTTGAAGACCTGAACTGCAGTCCGCAAGTTGTCGTGAGATCTAGTCAGCATGGCTCTAAACAGTATCTTACGCATAAATGTTTCAGTCTTGTGGCTGAGGACGATGAGTTGTGCTCCTCTGCACACTGCAGGCAGAGCGAGCGGCTTCCTCGGACGCACGGCTTGAACCCAGGCGAGGAGGGCCATGCAATTCGCGTGGGTGCTCGGTGAATTCGGTCACATTCTACAAGTGCTATCTATGCAAAGTGTATCGAGAGTGGCGTGAGTGTATGCAGTAAATTCAATTACATTCACGTAGGTTTGGTACAATGTTCATCTTTTCGTGCAGCTTTGTGGGTATGAGATCCGCAGGATTCAATAATTTAGAGGGCAAGTTTGAGGGCAGTCAGGGCTTTTCCAGTCTGATAAGCCTAAGCAGCTCCTACCTTCTGCTGGATGTGCTCTATGCCTGTGATGAAAAGGAGTGGGTCACACGGCATTGCGCAACGCAGCATGATCTGCATCAGCACGCCATGGAACACAAGTACATTACTCTGCCTACATGCCCTGAGGGTGCAAGGACCCAAATAATAGGGTTTTAGGGCCCAAATACCATTAATATCCTAGTATTTGGGCCCTAAAACCCTATTATTTGGGTCCTTGGACCCTCAGGGATAAGCTCTGCTCCGGTATGCCTTTAGACTATTTCCCTTCTGCACTGTTGAAATGTACCATGCATACACCCTATGTGGCCCATACAAGCCTCTAGTTTGGTAGAGGCACGCGGCATTCAGCAGCCTCGTTGAGGCACGCCAGTGATGACCATAGTAGAATGATGCAGTGGGATAAGTATGCGAAGAAGAAGCTAAGGGGAGTCACCCATATGTACAGTCCAAAATGCTTTACCTCTAACCTCTTTCTGAGGACGGCCAGGGAGGGGCCCTGACTGTCGGAAATCTGCCAGGGCAGGGCCAATTCACCCTGATTTTGGAGCCTCCACCCCTTGCACTCTAAACCTCCAAAGCCTAAATCCTACACCCTACAAGCCCTAAAACCCCTATCCGAAGCCTTAACCAACAGCAGCCCCAAAACCTAGATCCTTTAATCTTTTCTTGTCAGGCGCTTCCAGATGGCCTGGCCTTGCGAGGACTTCTTGCAGACCTCGGAGTATCGTCCACACAACTGGTCGGGCTCACAGGCGTTGGGGGGATTCAGAGGCCTTGGCTTAGGGGGTGCAGGGTCAGGGGCTTCAGGATTGAAAAAATCAAGGCTTGGGGCTTAGCCTGGAGGCTTCGAAGGCTCGCTATTTGGAGGCTTCTGAGTGTTGAGTTGCTGATCTTTCCCTGAACTTCCAGAAGTTCCTGCCAAGGATCGGAAGCATCGGGGTTTCTCGCCCATCGAGGACTGTACCATGTACTGCAACATGTGTGCTTGGGACAGATTCGAGTAGCTAGCTCCCCCAGGACAGCTGCAAGGGTTGGGGGCTTCGAGATCTGTATCTGCATATCCCAAACCTTCAACCCTAAACCTGGCTAACTGCAAGTCCAGGATGGCCCCTTGGACTTACGCATGCCTGCCTGGCGAGATTGCAACGCTTGGCATGGCTGTGCCAAAGTTTGGTTAGCAGCAGCACTCGTAGTACGCTCGTAGTGGCTAGTGCTGGTAGCAGAGGTGGTGGCAGTGGTGGTAGCAGCAGCAGCAGCAGCAGCAGCAGCAGCAGCAGCAGCAGCAGCAGCAGAAGCGGCGGCGGGAGCATCCGTAGCAGGGCTGCTGGTCTTGAGCGCTTCTAGAACAATGATTCTTAATGTCCACTGGATATTCCTGTTTACTCACAGAGATTATATTATATGGTGCACAAAAGTTCATTGCAACCATGTAGGCTCCAACACCAAGTCGCTCAAACAAGTAAGACGCTGGGGCCCTCACCCGAAGTCCGAAACATTCAACCCTACAGCCCAAACCCAAAACCCGTATCCCTAATTCCTAGACCCTTACCGTACATTAACCCGTAAGGCCGGAGACCGTGCCTACGCTGCAAGTCCCAGACCCTATGTCCACAAATGTTCCTATGAGCCAGGAACCCGGCCTTTGGTGTTCCAGCCTGGCAGTGGCTGGACACTGTGCCCGTGGCCCAGACTCCATGTTTTCCGCGTTTTCCTAGACCCAAAGTAGGTAAATAACTGTCCAAAACCCCAGACAATAGCCAAAGAGTCCATTGTTCCGCATGCTTTTGGGGGTAGACCTGCATTTTCAGAGGATCCTCCAAACAAACTGTGGGTTCCTGCTTGCGTCGAGGTGCTGAAGGTTTGGGATTTGGGAGCACCTTAGCCCTTTGTGAAGTATCCTTTAACCTTGTAATGCTGCGCAAGGGCCTGGCATTTTGATAAATCGAGTCTTATGATTTCCCAGTGATTGCTGTAGCAATCTGTAGCAGCCATGCTTCGAAACCTGTTCTTGGGCTGTTGGTGAAAACTATGTGAAGGCATGTGGAGGCGACTAGCATTGCACAAAGGCGGTTGTGCATCTCAGGAAGGTTGAGTTCTCTTGCCTAGATTAAAAGCGTTAGGTGGACCTTGCGCAGCAACCATGAGGTCGCCAGAAGAACTGGCGTGGGTGTTGCGAGAGTATGGTGAGGACACGCACAAGTTTTGGCCTAGTGCCCATGAGACTGTATTTGAAGCAATTTTCGATGTCATCGGCTTCCGGACAGATTATGGGCCTCAACGGCCTGGAGTCCAGGCGCCATTTATGTAGTCTGGAAGCTCCCAACGACGAAGCAGCTGATCACCAGTACTCAGTACTCGTGTAGCGCATGCGCTAGAAGCCGCGAGAATGCCATTTTGGTTTCGATTGTCAGTGGCAACAGCAGCAGCGACGGCGTCAGAACTACTGCTGCTGCATGCTGCAGCAACAGAAGATGATGATTAAGATGCCAATTAACTCGCAAGCGTGATTTGACCCCTAATGTTGGGGAAGCCCTAAACCCCATATAACCCCTAATAGCCGTATCATATATTATGCAAACATTCCTCTGCTGCCAATAGAGGACCGGGATCCGCTGTTGGCTGCGCGTTTAGCCGAGGCTAGGGTCAACAGTACTATCATTCATCAGGGTTTGGGGCTTAGGGATTATTAGTATACCATTATACGCTTATTATCATTCTTGCCATGTTGGTTCTTATTATTAATATTATTGATATCATTGTGTGATAGTGTGTGTTTATTTTTTCACCACGGGAGTGAGTGGTTCAATGCTAAAGCGGGATTTGTACGTGCTGCAATGACTCTATACGGGCTTAGGGCATTTGGGTGTTCAAACTGGAGGTTACAGGAAGTGTGCGCGAATTTGATAGATTTCAGGCGTTTGCGTCAATCGCAGGTTATGTGTTTGCATTATTGAATTTTGGTGGTATTTCGAGGGTTGGATCACAGACATGAGACATGGCTTGATGTGGAATATGTAGTAATATCATGTGATGCCGTGAGGTTGATGGTGGGCTTATGAGCTTATGCATAGATTACTTATGTCTCACCAGAGTCCTGAGAAACACTAAACCCTAAGGCGGAGTCTGAGGGTTGTCAGATGGAATTGCTGCATGGAGACTACTGGAAGCTGGAATTGAGGGGTTACGGTATGCGACTGTGGGCTGAAAGACCCCAGGAAGCTGCCAGACGTAAAGAGTCAGCTTGGTTGCAAAAAAACCTTCAATCCTACAATAGGCTTCTACTCCCAGGCCATCTGCGCCCGACGACCTTTGCGACGTACCTCAGAACTCGCTGAGGCCGGTAGCTTATGTTCCAGGATGATCAATAAATGACCCCCCACTTCGCGCGTAATACCTTCCTACTACTACATGGGGCTTGGCAAGAACACCAAATACCCAAAGCCCCCGAGTAACTCCAGAA
This sequence comes from Symbiodinium pilosum, assembly GCA_905231905.1. Taxonomy (NCBI): domain Eukaryota; class Dinophyceae; order Suessiales; family Symbiodiniaceae; genus Symbiodinium; species Symbiodinium pilosum. The sequence goes on along the minus strand of CAJNIZ010011225.1, from coordinate 215,048 downwards.
ACCGAGACTCTAAACCCACCTCAACGGTCTACCCCTCAACCCTAGACCCTAAACCCAAACCCTAATTAATGGTCTACGAAAGGTGGTGGCTGAGGTCAAGGCAAAGACCCTTGGCCGGAATCCCTTCGAGCAGCCAGCGAGGCTGACATTTCAGGCCGCCGCCGCCGCCGGAAGCTGGCTGCGACTGTTGGATTGTTCTTGTATAATAATATGCCAGGATATATTATAATAATTTACTATAACTATATGATCTACTTTAATATACCACATGTTTGGTTGATTTTTGGGGGTATTTGAGTACATAATCCCCTGTATAGCCCCTATAGTTGAGGTTGGGTGGTTTCTGGGGGTTTAGTGATTACGGAGATTGTGGGACTCTGTGAGGTAGGGTGGTGGGACTGGGCCTTGCAATGGTTTGTGTGTTTTGCCACTGCGGTGAAGGGTTTAGGGTTTCGGGTTTATGGCTTGAATCATTGCCACCGATGTTGCTGTTGCTTCTTTGTGTCATTGTCATGGTGTTGGCCCACTACATCAGATCCTGCAAAATCACTCCTTCTGTAAGTACCCAGAACTCTGAGACCAACCTCCTCACCAGATCTAAGTCTCCAAGACTCGCGCTCCCGTCTCCCTCACCAACCTGTTGTGGTTGCTCCAATAAATTCCAATGTCTCGCTTCTGCAGGCTATCCGATCCCATCTCAACCAGGAGTTCCCGGAGTGGCGGGGCCCAGTGTCAGGTTTTAGGGTCTGGGGTTGACATTCGTAAATTTTCTTCATAGAGGACTTGTTCGAACGATGTCTAGCTAATGTATTATAGGGGTCGGATGCGGCAACAGCAAATCTAGAGGGAGTGGGAGGCAGTTTCGACGAGAAAGACGACAAAGCCCGAGTCTCCCGCTGTGATAGTGGGAGGCGAGGGTTTCGACGACAAAGACGAGAAAGTCTGAGCAACCTGCTGTGATAGTGGGAGGCGAGGGCTTGCGACGACAACTCCCGAGGAGGCGGGCCATGTGGATAGGTTCGCGGCTTAGGCCTGAGGGATTTGATTTCAGGTTGCCCGAGCCGGAGCGTAACGGGAAGCGCTTGACAGAAACCTCAGGAACCAGCCCTGGCGTAACTGGAACCTGGGGCAAGCGTAACGGGATCCGCCGAGGGCTGTGACGGGAACCGGCGGAACCCTGCTGCCCAAGCCGGTGTTGACCGCGTCAAGCCGCCCGTCGCCAACCTTTGCTTCACACCCAAAGCGCTCCCTACCCGAGCCTCTCACCACCAGGACCCTCCTTGTACCCTTAATTGGGGATATATGGTCCCTAATAGTGGGTACTTAGGCCCTAATAGAGGGTAGGAGGAGGGTCTAGGCCCCATTCTGGTCTCTCGAATTAAGGTGACCCGCCCGTGGTCACCACAACTTCCAACCGAAACCTGCTCAAATCAAGCGGTCATCAAAATTTACTATGGGGTCCTGAGGCTCAGGATGTAAACCCTAAACCCTAAATAGTGGTTTCCATTTCATTTTCCATTATCCCAATACAACCCCAATATATCCCCTAATATAACCCTATAACCCCTATATAATTTACTTAAGGGGGACTATACCCC
>CAJNIZ010011225.1:188286-198457 GCA_905231905.1 Symbiodinium pilosum | reverse complement strand
GGGGTTCCAAATCCCTTAGAGTTCTTACTGCCCACCGGGTGTGTTGGCAGCACTGCAGATGCTGCAGTTCCCGTTCTTCATCCTTCTGTCCTCGGTGTGCCTTTCCAAACATGCCAGGGGAGGGGGGGAGATGAACTCTCTATAGTGCAGCCTAAATCATAGCACTCCTTATGATAGCAACTTAGCAAGACCCTTAGTTCGGGAAACCCCCAGATGATACTCCTGCGGGCCACAAAAGTAAGCTCCACGCAGTCTAAGCACCCTTGAGGGGTTTAAGGTGTAGGGGCGACTAGGTACCACAGAAGTACGCCTTTCCCTTTTTATTTTGGGGTCTTTTTAAATTAAAGTTGGACATTAAGAAAAAGGGTGTCCTTATTATTAACAGGTTGCTGGGAGCCTAGAAGAAGCGTTCAGTGATGTAGGGCTTATTGTTAAACCCTAAACCCTAAATCCTAATCCCTTGAATAAAGTAGCAGACTACAGGTTGGAGCGCATCCTGAATTTTTGGGGGATCCCGGAACCCTAAACCCTGTAAACCCCAAACCAAGTCCACAAACGACGTCTAGTAGTACCTTAGGTTTAGGGTTTAGGGCACAAATGACGCCTACCTGAACACCCAAAAGTATGTGAAATAATGGCCTTTTGGGCTATTTTCAGAGGTTTCGGGCCATTATTCTACCTACTTTTGGGGTTCAGGTAGTAGTACCCATTTTGGGCGATGTGGATCCCTAGGACTTTGATGACAGGGTGGTTGGTTCAGCAGGTTACCATGGTCGAGCTGGCCGCCGGTTCGCCCAAAAAGTACACTCCGATGTGGATGCCTGGCTGGAATAGGGCGGATGTAGAAAGTTGAATATGCCTTAACTTCTTGGTAGAGTTTCAGCACCAAAGCCAAATTGAGGTTATTTAACAAGCCTCCGCATTACACATTAAATCTAAAGTTCATGTTCATTAAAGTCGTAGTCTTCTGGGATGTGTGCACTTTGGGCTTTGTAGAATGCAGGAGATCCAGGGTTCCGAGTTGAAGTCTGAAGTTTGGGATTTAGGGTTTAGGGTTCAGTTCAGAGTACTCATGGGTCCTAGGTCTGGACTCAGGGTTTCAACGAACTGTGTGATATCAATTTTCAGGAGTAAGCTTTTCTAACCCGGTACGTTCCCCCTTGAGTACTGCAATATCATACTACTCTAGGAATACACAAAGGGACCTGTGTCAGAATTCAGAACTGCGGTCGATCTCGCTCCTCTGTGGCGACAGGTAGGAAATAAGCCCCAAAACCCTAAACCCCCAGAGCTTTGGGAAGTTGAACAGATGGATAGCCTTTTTGAAATTAGATGGAGGGTTAGTGTGGGGTCTTGAGATGGGATCCAAGTTATAGCTCCTCCCAGGAGTCTCAACCCCAAACCCCAAATTACAAAGTTACAGCAGCCAGGACCCTCCTTGTACCCTTAATTGGGGATATATGGTCCCTAATAGTAGGTACTTAGGCCCCAATAGAGGAGGAGGGTCTAGGAGTTGTTGAAAGTGGGGGCTTGATTATCCCAAGTCTGACTACAAAGGCCTCCAACACCACTAAGCTTACTGGTGGTCAGTGGCGAAGGGAGGAGTGAATCAGTAAAGTAGTCGCTCTGTCCACCTAACCTCCCAAAGGGACCTGGAAGACAGATCAGCGACAACATAGAGAATTATGGTTATTGCGGGCTGCCCTAGACCTCCTAAACCATAACTAAGCTCCCTAATCCCTGAACCCTTAAACCCTTCTCCCCTCCCAGGAAAGCAGTGCGGATCTTACGGGCATACGGTGCTGAGTGGGGATGTGCACTGAATCCTTTAGGGCCCCAGATTGTAATAACGAGCTTCTGAGACAATAGTATTGAGAAAGATCAAGGCACACAGTTTGGGGCTTAGGGTTGGTAACCCAAAGAGCACCTGCCATGTAACGACAACGTGGCTAAGCAGCTTAGCACAGTGGACATTTCGCCTAGGTCTCCCAACATGTGCTGATATTTGGAGGTTTTCAGGGTAATTATCTGGGTGCTAGCTCAAGTATAAGCGTCTTAAGGAACTTCGGGGGCTCTCAACTGAGCTGTATGTAACAGTTGCAAGTACGGTTCAAGGCTTTGGGTTTAGGGTTATAGGGGGCTTATACTTGGGTTCGAAGTACCAGGTACGGTTGGGCTATCATTACCCTGAACCATCAAGGTTCTAGAAGTGGCCCACCCCAGTATGGACCCCATCATGAGCTTTAGTGTAAGATAGTATAAGGACTCCTCAAAATGGAGCTCTCCAGTTTTTCGAAGCCTTGTGCCCCCCAAACCCTACAACTCCAATATGCGCGTTTCTCCGGGTGAGGGTTGCTGTAAAAGCCCCCTCAGTTGATGCCCATTGTTACTTTCCCGTATCTTGAGGAGGCATAGGGTTCAGGGGTTTTTGGTAGGGTATATAGGGATTAGAATATAGGGTTCAGCCCGCCATACCCTAAACCCGAGTAAGGCCCTCGGAACTTTGTGGGATCACTGCCCAACCCTAGGCCCACAACCTCAAAACTCTACAAGTTTAAAACCGTCATGAGTCCAAAACCCTACACCCTGAGCTTTAAACTCTGAACCAAAACCTAAACCCCAAAAGTATGTAAAATAATAGCCCTAAACCCATAATAACAGCCATAAAGGCCATTATTTTACATACTTTTGGGGTCCAGGAATAGCTTAAACCCCAAATCGTACCAGAACCGCATCTTGTAGAGTAGAGGTGTACCTGGACCCCCAAAGTATGTAAAATAATGGCCTTTATGGCTATTATTATGGGTGCAGGGCTATTATGTTACATACTTTTGGGCTTTAGGTAGGGTTTACGTAGGGTTTTGTAGAGCAAGGAAGAGTTGGTTGGCAAGAACCAGGAGGGGGGAACATAGCATTAAGAAAATCCCATGTTCCGTCCGACTTTCTGGCGGCTGCTGCGCTCCCTACTAAACTCAACGATGGATTCCTACAACTCCACAAAGATCCAAAAGCTCCCATGCTCTTGATGAAGGAAATGTTGCACGACTCGGGATACCCCAAGCACTTGGTTTCCTGGGCCAGGTTGTCTTTAGCGGGCACTATGGAACAGCTCTGGCCTAGAAACAGAAGGCTTCAGCAATGGAATCCCACCCCAGCCCTGAACCACTTACCTGACGCTTGACGCACACTATTTACCTTTGGTTAGCTGGGAAGGAAGGAATCTATACTGGGTTACATAGGAACTACTATATTGGATCCATTCCTTCATTCCTAGGTAAGACTAAACCCTGAACTCGTATATAGCTTCTAAGACAAAAGCCTTGAGGCAGGGGTGAAAGTTCTGCACAAGTCGGCCACCATCCGGCATGCGCTTAAGGCAGATCCTTGACACCCATACCCATGTGATCAGAATTTCTGGCTTTCCCCAGACCATGATGTGTCATTTCTTTATGGGTAGTATATTTAAAATCCTTGGCCAAAAGCCTGACAGACTCAAAAAGGAACTACATAGGAGACCTTGGGTAAGGCTTCAGGTCTAGAACTTGCTTTTCCGAGTTCATGGATTAAGATGGAGGGTCTAGGATGTAGCTTGCTCCTGTCTGTGCCGAATTCAACCGCATACTCGAAGCTGTCCCAAACAAAGAGCACACCGTAAAAGATGGATTAACTTGGTGTGACTGAAGTAGAGGAAGCTTGCCCCTTACGACATGCGTAATGTATACCTACAGGGAGCTGAAGTTGGTAAATCTTTCTAGGGCTTTAGGGTTTAGGGTTGAGGGTATAATGACCTCCAAGATTTACCAGAAATGCCACCATGCAACGACATTTGGGGGTCTAGGTACCTACTTTGGTTTACTTGAGTTTCCGAGATGATAGCGCAGCCTGGTGGCGCCGTGTCAAGTCTGACATTGACATGATGCCTGAAACCAACGGGTAACCCCCCATTACCTAGAGCTGTGTAGTGATTTCCCGTAATTTCGTAGCTATATTCCATAGATTTGTAGGTAGCTGGCGCAGAGAACCGTTCAACGCTGCGATGGGTTTGCCCGACGTCGACGCCGCCCAGGACCATGCCAGCGTTCCAATACCCAGAAGGTCCAAACTCGCGACCAGCCATATTCTTGAGATTCTTGATGGAAACTTGCGTTTGGAATGCAAAAGGTTGTTGCGCACCGGCACCCCTACTTGGGTAGGCTCCGCGGTGCCCATGGTCACAGCTCGCAGGAAGGCGTCGCGCGTAAATTCCGAAGGCCGGCGTCAAGGGCCGCAGAGTGCACGAAGCATTTCAGATCACTGATCTGAAAAGTTCAGAATCCCGAGCTCTCCGGATTACGCTGAACTCAACTCAACTCTGTTGCGATTTCTCAACTTTGACAGGTGCACCGTTTGTCAACTAAGAAATCGCATTCGTTTTGAACAAGCTATGCCCGGGACAAACCGGAGAAAAAACGATGCATGAGTTTCCTACGCTTTGGTCTGCGAACAGTTGCCGTGGCCATCCCGGACAACTCATGTAATGCATCTGTGCTTTTAGTTCGTTCCTTGTCTCGATGGAAGGCATGTCTTGTCCCGGATTAGTCGTTGCAGACGACAGGTGTTGAGCTGGCCATTGCAAGCCTGTACACAGTCTTTCCGCTGTGGCTGAAAGTCATCAATGAATGTAGGAGCCTGCACTCGAGACTTGCAAATATCATGGTCCCAGATGCTTTGTAGAATTATGGGATACTTCAGTCGAGCCTTACTGATGTTGGTAAGTATTCAGGCTCCTATAGTATGTTCGCTGACCCTGTACAATGAGGAGACGCCATCTTGCAGTGTGATGCCGTTAAGATGCTTGTTGTTTCGAACATGATCAATCCCGCAACAGCCAATACCGTAGCTGCAGGTAAAGCAACTGCGAAGAAAAAAGAAAGGGGCGTTGGTTAATTCGAGCAATTCTTGACTCACAGGATTTTCACATAGCGCGCAACGTCATGTGACATATATGGTCGCAGGATGCGATTCTGCTGAGGAGCTTTCCTTGGCAAAGTAGCGTTGCGCGCATTTACTTGCGCCAACTTCACGACGTTTCTTCCGCTCTGCGCACGGCCTGTGGCGCTGACGCAGCGCAGGAGAAGGCATACGCTGTAGCCTTCGGAACATCATGCGGGCATTCGGAAGGCATCGTGCCACCTGGAAGCTTAACACCGGCAGCTGAAGCACTTTCAGGCGGCTGCGTGCGTGTCTGTCTCAGGGCGGCCAACTCATGCTGCAGGACTGCACAGCGCAGGACAGCCAGTCGTACGCCTTCGGTTGTTGTTCGATTGGCAACTGGGCTCACATTACGTAAGCGTCCAGTTTGGCTCCGGCTGTGGCATGCGTCCTCGCGGTCGTTTTGCCATGCCAAAACCTGTCTTGCACAATGATGTCTCACGCGGATGGTTGGCTTTCCAAGCAGCAACTGGCTAAAGGTGTTACAGCCGTTGCCAATTCATGTTTGCCGATGTCGCAACCACAGCAACCACGATTTCTTTGACGATCGTGACGCATCACCAGCGATTCTTCGTTTCCAACGAAGTAAGGCCCCATTGCCACAGCTTTCGCAATTCCGATGCAAAAACAATTTGTGACCAGCAGTCAGTGTAATCCTTGCTTGCATTGAAACAGTTGTAGCCATTTAAATTGGAGCCACTGCCGGTTTTTGCCGGAACTGCTGCGGCCGCCGCGTTGCAGTATTTTGCATTGCCGCATATTGCCGTCACGACCCGTAGCATCCCGTTGCCCCTGGAACTTGTCATGATTTAATTTGTGGTTGTTGAGCATCATTCTTCTGGCTGTAGTGAGTGCCATGCACGACATGACCACGGCGGATCAAGTGAGTTCAATGCGCATAGTAACTATTATCGCCATCCGGGCGCCGTTGTCACCATGCCCTCACCGCCGCCCTGTCACCGGCAACATGTTTCAGCATTATTGCACGCGCGCCATTGTTTGAAAAACCGCCGAAACTGTTGACTGCAGCTGGGCAAGCGATATTTCAAAAATGCTATGCAGCAGTAGCTTGATATCAGACCGCTAGGTTCGTTTGTGCTGCCTCCTTCATGCCCTGGCACCTGCGTTTACGCCGTGGCAATTTCTGATTTCATTGTTTTGTCATGCCGCATCCTCAAAGCCTTGGTGCCAAAAGGTTGCACACCAAATAGCCATTCAACAGCTGCACAAACGATGTTTGCCTCGAAGCGCAACACAGGAATGGGGTCTTTTCCCGATCCTTGCACTGTGCTCGCCGTGTAACAGGAGACCGCATGTCAAGCAGGGCGGGTGCGGAAAAAACATGGGAAAAAACAAAGCGCTTCTCAAACAGCGGTGTCCAACTGTTTGAGTTGGGCTGTGTTGTTGAGCCAAGCTGCGCGCAAGCAATACAAGTGTCTTGAAATGATGAAGGCTTCACATGATTTATTTGGATCTTCTGTTGGGGTTGTAGTGGTGACCGTTTCCACATGCATTCCAATGCAGTGAAATCAGCCTTTGCCATTCCCGAGCGTCGATTGAGTTCAGCTGCCGACAAGATACCCCCGAGATAAGCGATGGAAAATCTATTTGATATCATCTTTCCGCGTTGCTCACGGGAATGGTTGTCAATTTAGTTGTGGCATGGATGTGCAAAGATTTCCCGAAAATATGGTGGTCGGGGATACCCGCCATCAGGGTTTGGGCATGCATGCCTGGTCACCAGCATGTTTTTCCTTGACCGATTTTTTTTCGGAGATTTTAGGTAATAGTCAGAGCACGGCAGCATTTTTGTGCTGTTACCACCGGGGTTGATTGCCACAAACCTGTGATCTCGCGGCGAGAGGCCTCCGGGACGAATTTCCTGTAATGATGCCATGGCGATCCAGGCCCAGAGCTCCAGAAGACCTGGCTCCAGAAAATTTTGGGAACGCATTTCGTGTGTGAAACTGCACCAGCAAGAATCCATGCAGGAGAACGTCTACGAGTCCAGATCGGCAGCTTCGACGCCCAACAGTCCCAAGCCTCCTAGTCGACGCATTTCACGTACAACACATGCACAGCGAAAACGAGGTGCTGACCAAAGAACTACAATAATGCGCTTCGGAAACCCCAAAGAAACGCCTGTCCAGAACTTCGCCCAAAAATGCTTGCAAAACCCTGGGCATTTCTGCATTTGGCGAGCCCCCCGGTCAAACAAACAACAACAAATCAGCACTTCGCAACGGCAAAGCCCGCGAAACAATGACAATGTTGCTGCGGCCTCCGAAAAGTAAAGAACTACTTACGACAGCTTTGCACTTCGTGACAACAGCCTACACGCAGCTGCATCCGCAAACGCTTTGAAGTCACAGAGGCAATTCGCTCTGAAGGTGGTAGCCGCAGCAGTCCCAAAAGTAAGCGAGCCTTTACAGCCACTCGATGAGCAGCTCGAGCAACGTCTGCGCGCGCGCCCGCATGGTTGCGAGCGCTGCCCCCGCCGACCATTGCCGTGTCAACCGTCCTCCGATTTCCAATCCGAGTTCCATCATAGGAAACTTTTTAATCCCAAACAAACGTGCACACTCTGCACGTCATTTTCGGATGCAAACGTTGCATTGACGATGGCAGACAAACATGATCATGTTGCAAATGCAACCACTTGCCAACATGCTATGTTTGGATGTTGCCCATCTGGCCGTTTCAACTGCATACATGCCCCTTCCACCGTTGGTTTTTGCCAGGCGATTGACCCGCCACGCCGACACGAAATTCCAGTATTCATGCGGGATATGCACGCTCCTGGTCGACATGCCGATCAAACACTTGCATTTTTCCACACGTTTTTTTGCATACGCCAAATGTTTCCTGGCCTGAAGCGAGTGGTCTTCCGGCCCCCGCAACGGCAGACGGCTGGGCCTCGACAATTTAGCCAGATGCAATGCAGGACTCGCGCAGGCGGGCACCAGCGGCGTATTATTGGCCGCGCTTCTGCAAGCGTTCATGTGTGAAATCATCGGTGTACACATAACCACGCATACAGCATGGTGAAAGCGTCATGCCAGCCAACACATTGAAGTTCATGCTGTTAAACAAAACGGAAGGCATCATGATCCTTATGCCTCTCCCGTCCTTTTCTCTTGACATCTAAGGCGCCATCAAGAAGCGCCACATTCCAACCATGCGCTTCAAATTTGGGATGTTGGCGAGTTGTCGGTGACCTGACAACAGCTGTCAAGTGTGCTCATTCGCCATTTTCGATTTTCATGGATGACCGTTTGGCTGTAAAATGCAGCCATACATATCTTTTCTCATCATTTCTCTTAAGGAGCACCGCGTGAAATAGGCGTAAGGCCGCCCAACGGAAACGCGCATAAGCGTTTTCCAGCCCACGGTTTGTAAACAAATTTTTGAATAGATTTTCACCGGCTCAGCGGCCAATCTATTTTTTCCGCGCCTCCTGTGGCGTCTGCGTGATCACTCGCCGAATCACCAAGTTCTCTCAATGTCATTGCACACCTTGTTTTCAACAAGCCCGGATGTCAATAGTGCCCGTGACATCATCGACAACATCCAATATTCTGCTGAGATGCATTGCTAGTGATGCGTGCGAGATTTGAGTTGCCATCGTTTTTCATATTGATGTGAAAGATTCCATGCAATTGTGTTTGTACATATTTGTAGACCAGATGCATTTAGCACAACCTGCATGGTTCCGAAACATTGATGTTCTGTTCTGGTGTTACCTTGTTCCTTTGGTTGTTTGTGATGATTGCGAACCAGACATGTGCAAGATAGTTGACACCTCTGACCGTGACCCACGGTAGTTACCAGACACGTCTCTCTCTCTCTCGCTGCTCATCAAAATCGCTATTGTCCAAAAGGTTGACCGCTGGCAACTGTTGCTTTAGAAAAAACGTGGCGGGAGACTTGACCTGTTTTTTCGCGGGCGGCTCATGTGCAGCGACTCGACCGCAGAGCGCTCTGGGCGACGGAGGTGTGCAAATATGTGTACGTACGCGATGGCATGCGCTCCCTCAATTGAAAATGTGTCTAAAAATGTTTCGGTGTCACAGCTGGTGTCTGTGTATTACGCGCCTCAACGAGCACGAAATGTCGCTAGTCGGTCATTCACTCCTTGGCGGAGGGATTTATTCAACGTGTTGCAGAGCTTGCTGACCAGGCTTCCAGGAGAGGAGGGAAGGAGGTTGTTTCGAGCGAGGGGTGAGCGGTGAATGCGAGAAACCACACATGGCTCTTGGGGATTGTTTTCGAAGCGGTGCAGAGCTTGCTTACCAGGCTTCCAGGAGAACCAGCTGTAACCCTCTGCAGGGCATTGCGGGAAATCGAAATCCAACACAACCTGCCCGCCGGAAGGCTGGAACCCAAATTCGGAAAACAAAAATCACGGCAAGGAGATCACAACATCAGCATTCATCAGCTGCATTGCCTCCCGTGAAGGCGAGGAGGCTGCCTGCCGGCGGCTGACAGCTCAGGGCAGGCTCACTTGTTCGCGCAACGGGCTCTCACGCTTAAGGCTGTGCAGCCAGGCTTGCGGCGACATTCGACCAATGACTGGATTCACTTGATTTGACCAAAGCCTTCGTTTCACATGCTGTCGTGTGGTCATTGGCCGGCTCATGATTGCAGTGTGGCTGGGCCCCTCGACCAACACATCAAAGAAACCAGAACACCAACAGGCCAACACACCAAACAAAAGCGGAAAATGCAAATGATTTGGGTCAGTGATGTACAAAATGTTGGTGAGCATGCTCTCATGAATAGTTCCACGCAGACAAGTGAACAATGAGCCTTGAGTCCCCCAAAGAATAATGCCCTTCTGAAACATCAAGCTCGAGCTCAGCTTGGGTGAGCAAGTTTGCTCCTTTTTGATCACGCATTTTTTCCGGCTGCAGAACCCCTCGTCTCTGGCTACTTGCTAGCCAGCTCAGCACGGCCCCCCGCTGATTTTTTTCTGTGTTGCTGGTTTTCTTCGCGTGTTGCCCACGGATGTGGGATTTCCTTGATTTCGTCGCGGTTTCGTCTGCGGGTTTCTGTTGTCGCTCTCTTTCGAAGGATTTGCATTTTATGCCTTGCTGACCGCCCCCCAGCTGCGACGCAGGGCCCAGGAGCGAGGTCCGCCACAGCAGTGTGCGGTGCACTGAAATTTTTTTTCTGGCACCAAGAAACAGCTTGTGTCCAC
>CAJNIZ010011225.1:149066-168964 GCA_905231905.1 Symbiodinium pilosum | reverse complement strand
GGCAGACAGGTAGGTAGGTAGGTAGGTAGGTAGGTAGGTATGTCTGCTGGCATACACACACGGAGATATGTCTCTGCATATGTGTATATATCAATATGGTTGTGAGTGTATGCACATTTGCATCATTATGCTACATTTCCCAAAGATGGCTTACATAGAGTATTATCCAGCTTGAAAGGGAACCCACATAGACTATTGAGGAAGATCATATGGTGCACTTTCGTGGTTTCGCTTTCCCAAATCTCTGAATGAAAGGGTGGGTTTCCTAAGGCATGCCTGGAAAACCTACAGTAATCGATTGGGAGGTCTACTGACTTCATAATCCATCGGACCAATCAAAGAGAATCATTAAACAAAATACATCATCTTTAGAACTGAGTTACAACGGGCTAGGATTATTCCAAGACTCGAAGCCCACGGTCCTCAAAGCCCCAAAGCTGGAGCGCCAAATCGACTTCTGCGTGTCATGCACATGTTTCAGCCTTGAGCCTACACCTTCGTGTGTCGACCTGAAGAGAGATCCAAGGTCAGCATGGCTCTTGTGGAGGCTCGGGCAGGGGCATTTTGGTTTACACCCCCCCCCCAAAACAAGCGTGGAACCCCATATAGCGGCTGCCTCAAAGGACCATAGTCTTGCTATGGCTGTTTTGGGGGGTTGCATCTTGGTTTGGGGAACGGTAGGGGTTGGAGCACCATTATTTGGTGTCCTTTGTGGTACAAAAGGTCCCCGGAATTTTCTCGGATGCTTATTACCAGCTCCAAAGAAAAGACAGCACTGGAAGGCCTATCAACAGCTGGAGCAGTCGGATAAACCCTCATTGGGAGATCGGGTGTCAAGTTGAAAAAGCATTCTCGGATATAGGGCTCTATTAAGCTTTCCACCAAAGAATAACCAGGTAACATCCTAGAGTTTCTCATAACTCTTCTGTAGTTTAGGGTTTAGGGCTTTTAAAAACCAAAAGGGTGTTTCGTACGTACCTACGCATAGAGCCTTCTGGCTAGCGCAGCCTGCTTATTAGTTAGCTTTCTCGGGCAAGAAAAGAAATTGCACATTCAAGAGTGTAGTCCGAGGCATGTACCCCCCCCCCCTCGGAAATTGGAGAAATGTACTTGAAGTTTTTGAAGCCTAACATCTCGACCTTACCTGCAGTTCTACTCACCCGTGTTCTTTTCGGACATTCATATGGTGGTTCCCCGCAATAAGGGACCCCATTATCGACCCCCCAAAAAACGATTATACTCCTTATTATGACAAATGGGCATCCCCAAAAAGGGTGCCCCAATTTTGGGAAAGCACCTTAAACCCGAAACCCCCATTGACCCCAAGCACTGGTCCTAGACACTCCTGCAACTCACAACCCCTGGACTCCCCAGACTGCAATCTTTGATGATTTGGAGTTTAGCATTTAGGTTTTAGGGTGTTTAGGATTCATGTTTTAGGGTTTAGGATTTAGGGTTTAGAACTTATGCTTGAAACCCCTCACCAAGCCCTCATGCACCAACCCAAAACCCTAAACCCTAAATCTCCTAAACCCTAAACCCTACATCCTCAATCCTATACCCTAAAATCCTAAACCCTAAACCCCGAATCACCAGACCCAAACAAGATTTCGCACTTTTTTTGTGGCCCTACGGGTCCAAGTACCTAATAATCATCTACTTCCCCAAAACCTGCACTATAATTCCTGTTCCCCAAATCCCAAGTACCTAAATATTGTTTCCTTGGACCCTTAGGGTGGGGGGGTCAGGAGACCTTGACAGCGGATCGTGAGCGCATGGCAGCTTTCAAAAAGAAATGGTTCGGCCACCCAGAAACCTTTTAGATCCAAGGTTGTTGTTAGGGTTGGGTGGGTTTAGGGTTTTGGGTTTTTGGGGTTTAGGATTTTAGGGTTTAGGGTCCCCGAATGAAGGATAGAAGATCAGTCAAGGTTCTTCAAGGGGCTCCTATGAAAGGACTCGTCTACAGGGTCCTGTCTTCCTTCAAAACTAAGCTGATTCAGACTTCTGATTCAAATATGTGTATAAGACATATGGTTTTTTCCTCAGAATTTGGGTCCTGTTGGAGCAAACTGAATATCAGGGCACGCCCCAAGTCCGTGTTTTTTGGCAGCTCCCCACATGTCCCTCAGCTCCCCTTGGAGTCCTGTAGTCCTGGTCCGAGGTGATTGTGTTAGGCCTGTATCATAGCAGCTAGGCAACCCTGGGGGGGTAAAGGGGACTGCTGCAAAAACTGTCCAACATAGGAATCCTATTGCAAAATTAAGGGGCCTGCAGGAAGTGGGACCGTGCAGAACCCTACAAAAGGGGCCATTGTTTTGAGAACTACGCCGCGATCGCCCCACCTCCAGGACGATTAATTAAGATTGCAAGGTTCTATCCTATTTTTATCCATGTCAGAAACTACAACTGCAATTTGTAATTTGAGGCCAACTGCAGCAGCTTCCTATTCGCAATCCCTTAAACAGAACGCAGGAACATACTATCTGTCTGCGAACGAAGGATCCATTTGTCAACCCCTGCTTCTGAACTTCCCTGCCTGAAAACGGGTACTCGTCGGAATCTGAATAAATTGGAGCGTGCAGGACTGGGATGTTTGAATTAGGGCCATGAATTGTCCAGAGAAGTGGAGAAGTAGGATAACTGTCCTCATGAGGCTTTTCGTTAGAATGAGTTAGGGTCGCATTTGGGGTGCTGTAAGCCCGCCTGGAACCAAGCATGCGCCTCCCAGTAGGATTGGGTAGGAGGGGTACCCTAATAGAATAGACCCACAAATAGTATAGTCCTGATTATTGGGGCCCCCAAAATTGTGCCTAAACCCTAAACCCTAAACCCTAGTTTTTGAGAAGCCACCCCTTTTCTTCACCTCGCCAGGCGCAGTCGTTGCCGCGTGGGGATTTCAGATCATGAGAGTGTCTGGGAGGGTTAGGGGCAGGGTACCCTAAACGCAGTGGCACTTTTTCAAAGTAAGATGCAACTCCGAACAGGGCCCTCTAAGGATCACCGTCTTGTTCAAAAGGGTCCTGTATGAGGCTCCATGCTAGTGTGGGAGAAGTTGGGGGGTTCGGAGCTTGGGTTTTGAGCAATGGCACTTCGTAGGCATGTTATGTTTAGGTTGCAGGCTGGTTCAAAGCTTATTATAGGGGTTCAGATCTGACAAAAGCATTTGCATTGCGAGGCCTCATGCTGCGGTCACTAGAGAACGAAGAGGGCCCTGAGGTTGTGAGGGTGAGGTTCCAGTCGGGCGGCAACATACGTGGGTCTGTTTTGCACGTCCTTGTAATGGACGGACCATTGGGAATACACATCTTTGAAAAGAGACCCGAACTAAAGTGGAGCCTACCTTATGGCCACTTTCGGGATAGGCATTTTGAACAGATACCCCATGCAGCCGCCGCACTGCCCCTCTGCGCCATCTCATCCCCTTCTCTGCTTACCCTCTCATTCTCCTGACCGTATCCATAATCTGCGAAGCCACAACCCCAAAGGCTCAAAGCAGTCCACACCACTTTCGGAATGTGAAGGTACGAAAACCCGTTCGCACAGCAACGCTCAACCCTAAACCTTATACCTTAGACTTAGGGTTTAGGGTTTCTGTTGCAAGCACTCGAGGATGGTCACAGGCTTGCTACGCAAAGTATGACTGTCTGTTAGTGTCCTACGCGGCTGCAATATAAAAGCCGCAAGAATTCCCCCTTTTCTGGTCCGCTATTCCTTGTAGAGTTATGGTATCCAGGGCACCTGGGGGAGCTGGGTTTTACACCCCAACCCTGGGTCCCAGCTACCTGCTAAGATGTGCTACTGCAGCTGCTGCCTTCTACTGCTCGGTGGGCAGGGACCTCAATCAGCCTGGCATTCTTCTTGATCCGCGAAGTTTGCAGCAGCACTATTTACTTGGGTTCAGATCATAACAAAACCGTGATTTGGGGGATGATGGGATTGCCTTTCGGACCCTGCAAGGATCTAGAAAGCAGATTCCCCTTCAAGGGTCCTTATAAACCACCCAAGAGTAGTACAGTTCTAAGGACTTACAGCGGATGCCGGAAGGTCAGAGGCTCACCCGAAACCCTAAACCCGAAACAGCCCAATAGTGCTAGTAGCTCACATATCCCCAATTGGGGGGTGTTTAGTAAACAGCCCCTACTTGGGGATATATGAGCTACCGGCACGATTGGCTTGATTAAGGGACCCTGAACAGTGGACATTGGCGTCCCTCTTGTAGGTTGGTATAGTCCCAAATAATTGTCCCTAATAAGGGACCCGTGTCCATTAATATCTGGTAGATATTGATTGTAACCCAAATAGGCGTAAATGGAGAATCAAATGGACCTGAACAAGGAGAAAGAGATGAAAACTTGGATGATATAGGTATTCAGGTATTCCCAAAACTCTCCCAGTACCCTTAATTGGGGCTGCGGGGTCCCTATAAGAATTAAGGGGTACATGGGCCTGAATGAAGGATGGTTGGAGGGACTAGGAGGTTGGCATAAAATCCATTTTCCAGCATGAAGAAAAACAGCGTTCGGGCTTCTACCTTCCATGTTATCGCCTAACTAAGGGTCCATGTAGCTATATAGCGTATAAAGGGACCCTTAAGTAGCTGTATGGGAACCCCTTTGAACGCTAAGTATCTA
The DNA here is from genome assembly GCA_905231905.1 of Symbiodinium pilosum. Classification (NCBI taxonomy): domain Eukaryota; class Dinophyceae; order Suessiales; family Symbiodiniaceae; genus Symbiodinium; species Symbiodinium pilosum. The sequence continues at coordinate 164,333 of CAJNIZ010011225.1, read as the reverse complement.
TCATATACCTACCCCGAAAAACCTTAAACCGCAAACTCCAGGCCCTAAACCGAAAACCTTATACTACATGGACCCACTAGAGGAAAGAGAGAGAGAGATTGTCCTGACCAAAAGTCGTGCCAAGGTTCGCGACCCTGTTGGTTGCCGCGTGCCCAGAGTGCGCGGAATTACCCCTGCATAGAACCCTCCTTAAGAAGATCGAGTATGGTGTATATGGGGATCTTAGTATGATACTGTGCTATTGGGCAATTGCACATTCTATTTACCTGAGGGGTGCTAGAATCCCTAATCCCTAATTGGGACCCCACGTTCTTCCTTTGGAAGCCCAATACATGCCGAAAGTAGAATCCCCCTTAGGGCTCCCGAATCATGAGAAACCACCAGAGTAAGGTAATGACGGGATAACTGGGGTTACTTCGTGGCCTGCGGGGGTATTAGGCACTAAGTCTCCACGACAGGAAGCCTTATATCGTAAACCCTAGATCCCAGAGCTTCAAGGAAGAGTCGCTTTTCTTAAGCCCGCTGAGAAAATAATGACGGGCTGCGGAAGGAAGGCTTTCCCTCTTTAGGGTTTAGGGCTTCGGGTACCCGATCATCTGCCGCACATCTGGTTTTGGGCTGGTGGTACGAAAGACCTTCATGGGTTCATGGATAGCTTCAGCATTTTGGGGCCAGGGATGTGGTAGCATTTGGAACAACCGTGGAGACCTGAGTTAGTTACCATGCCTAAACCCTACGTGGTGATTGATCCAATTTCCTCTTCCTGCAGTGGCCATAAACATGTTCGCCCAAACAATGGCCCACATCTTTCCGTATTGACCTACAGGACCCCCAACATAGGACCTTTAGATCAACCCCAATATCGGATATACCTGGGTGCAGCTGGCGCAATGGTTCTTATGGCTCTTGGCGTGCAGCGGCCCTGGGCATGTGCGGGCGGATTACGTCTATCAGCCTGTGCCCAACAGTATTTACGTACAGCTGCTGCTTCCACCCCAAACCCTAAACCCTAAATCCTGCTTAACCCTACTTGCAGCCTTATGCCTTGGGAAAAATGGCAGTAAGGTCAGGTCATAGGGCTTTTAGTACAATGGGAATCCTTAAAGATTCCTAAAGCCTAAACCCTAAACCTTAAATCCTAAATCCTAAACCTCAACCCCTACATCCTAAACCCTAAGCCTAATTTGAGTAACTGGAGCCCTCCGGAGTGGTTGTTTTTGAGGATCCCTGCTTAAGAGGCCAAAAAACGCATTGCTTGTGTCCTCTTGTGTCGAAACCATAAGCATACATAGGGTTTAGGTTTTAAGGTAAACTTCTTAGGCTTTAGGGATTAGGTTTAGGGTCTAAACACCTTAAAGGGGATTATATAGGGATTAGAAGGGGAAATGTTAGCATCCGACCCATTGTATAAACTCCTAGCATCCGGGTCTTAACTCCTAGTATCCCCTTTTTGAAGGACGCACTTTCCTGATCTAAGTGCAGGACTCTGCCTTCAGGGTAGTGGGGCCATCCAGGAAGCGTAAACCCTGAACCCTAGACCCATTAGGGTTTAGGGTTTAGGGCCTAGGGTTTATGAACCCTAGACTCGCGACCCTAAAGCCCACATGGAGGTTTCCCAAAATTAGGGGTACCATTTTGAGGGTCCCAATTTTAAGGGCTACAGTATCTTGGGGTCTCTATTGCGGTCCCCGTATTTTGGGACCCTAAAGCCCAACTCTTCAGGAGCCTACATGGCGAAAACAGCAGCATGCACCCCATAGGGCCTACACCTTCATCCCGCTACGCCTCCCATTACCAATAACAATAGCACATAGAACCATAATCCCTACATAATACATTCCCTTATTCTCTAGTAACCACCGGTACGTCATTTTGGTGTCAAAAGCAATTTTTCAGGTATTTGGGGGGGTCTTAGGCACAACCCGCATTTTATTTTGAAGCGGTTTAGGGTAAAGGGGTTTTGGCGAGGTGGGATCATACGTCCATCATGGACGCCCACCCACCGACCATGAGCGTCATACCGGTCAATTTCAACATTAGTGAATAGTTTTGGCATGTCGGTGGCAGGATGACTCTAGAGCTACAGCTATTCTGGAGTTTTTATATCAGTAAAAGCATTTCTGTTCCATCCAGGTACAGGTTACGGATTTAGGTGTATTTCTTGAATGGCGCGGCTTGACCAAGATCTTAGCACTTTGCACATGTTTGTGTGTAGCTCGTTGTTTGGCATTCATAGGTGCTTCAAAAGGCATTTGGAGCAGAGTAGTACCGGACAGTTTAGATTTGAAGCCTAGACCCTAAGCTCGGAAACCGAACCCTAAACCCTAACCTAAGGCCCACAACTGAAAAAACAAAAGCCATGAGCCCCAAGCACGGAACCCCGAAGGATCAACCCTGAGCTACCATCTCAAGCCAGCTACAAAAACTGGTTTAGGGTTTACAGACCCCTATAAGTAGATAGAATATGGGGTGTATGGAAATTTGATTATAATATACCCAAAGCCATATTCTATCTACTAAAGGGGGCCCATATCCCTAAACCCTATATTCTATCTACTCAAGGGGGACTTTAGGGTCTCAACGCCTAAGTTGTTCGCGACCTCTCCTTGGACCCGTCTTTGCGAAGATTGCGGCTGGCAGCCACGGGTATCGCTCTCCCAGCGGCATTCACCTCAAGGGTCCAAGTACAAAAATAGTATTATGGGTTTAGGGTTCAGAGTTTAGGGTTTAAGGTTTAGGGTTTAGGGCGTTTAGGGCACAAGCACATAATTTGGGGCCCAAACATGTGTATGCATAAAGAAGTGAACTCATTGGGCCCCAACTAGCTCGTGTTTAGGTACTTGGACCCTCAGGCCAGGGTGTCGGGGATGTTTTTGGTTGAGCCAAGAGGTTGAAACATGGAACCAGGGGATTTATGCTACTTTTGTTTCTTCCTAGGACTTGCGGCAGGGAGATCCTGATGTCTGTTAATTCCAGCCAAGATTTAGATAACTTTATCCTGCCTTTTATTTTCATGAGCGTGTATATTATGAGAGGTTCCAAACATTTCCAAACGTTTGAGGGCGCCTTCAGGAAGTTTATAGTAGTTGGGGGTATAAAATGGAGACCTTTCGTTTTTGGAAACACCTATATTTGCTTCAGGTTTTCTAGGTTTTCGAGGCAGTAGGTTCAGCAGGTCAGCCTCACGTTTGAGCTTCAGGGTTTGCAGTAGCCTCTTGGCTGTGGGATGTTTAAATAGTAGGGCCGCACCCTACAAGGCATCCACAAAAAGGATTATCAAATTAGAAAACTGTGAACATCCCAAAAAAGATTCTGATCTTGGAGAGTTTCCAGGAGGTTTTGGTTCAGTGTTTGGGCCTCATGCTGCAAACTGCAAATCCAATTCGTCACCCCTCCAACACACTCCAAAAGAGTGCCTCGACCCTGACACCCGATCCCTCTCTGGAGGCACCTAACTTTCTTTCTAGTAGCTTCTATATACCAAATTCGGTAGCCTAGACGAGTGGTAGGGTTCGAGTGTCTAGGTATCTCCAAAAACCCAATACCTCATCGCTGCCGCCCCGCCGAAGATCATCTCTGGTTCGAAGTCATGCTCCGCCCGACACGCGCGCAGGATTGCGCCGGTCGGAGCGGTAGCGAAGCTGCAAGTATGGGGTGCTTGTTTGTAAGTAGGAACGATGTTCAGTGTTGTGAGGGTGTAGCAGACATTCCTTACAGGGTTTTACCTAGGGGTAGATGTAGCTTACCCTTATCGGGTTTCTGCCCAAGTTGGATGTACAGGATGTCCCGTAAGGGGCATCCAGGGGTGTAGATACAAGCTTCGGATTCGACGACGATGTAGCATTCGTGGCCAGTCGTTCACAGACAAAACATTGATGACTGGTTGATAGGGTGGGTAGACCATAAAAATAAGAGAATAAGTTCCACCCTATATCCTTTGAGGACACCTCGGCTGAAGTAAGCAAGTCCTGAAGTTCTAGCTAGTTTATAACCTATATCCCGCTGTATATAGCCTGTGATAGGTGCTATCATAGGTAACACTAGCTTTTTTTTCCCGTAATATACCTACTAAACCCTAAACCCTAAGACGTAGATGCAAGGCGGTAGGTCTGAACAAGCAACCATGAGCCCGTCAACGTCCCGAATTGGGTAAGCATTCCTTAGCTTTGGCTGGGGTATGAAGATGTGGACAACAAAAGAGCTGTTATATTGCTGGGAATTCAAGTTAGGGGCTGCTCTAAGACTGACTATATGTATCATTCTTACATTCCCTGCTACCCAGAGGTAAGATTCATGACGAAAACGTATGTTGGGTGTACCGGGGGTTTGGGGGTGTAGGGTTTAGGGGTAAATGTGCATCTTTTGGCATAGAGTCCTGTTTTGGCATGACATAAGATATGACAATCATGAGTTACGCATGAAAGTTCTGGGGGTTTTGCTTGGAGCTACACGTGAAGAATTCAAATGCCTCCGTTATGCCAGTGCCCCTAAACCCTAAACCTTAAACCCAAAACCCTTAGCCTTAAGCCCTAAACCCGTAATCTTAAACCCAAACCTTAAACCCTAAACCCTTAACCTTTAACCCTACCCCCTTAACCTTAAACCCTAAGCCCTTAACCTTAAGCCCTTAACCTTAAACCCTAGACCCTTAACCTTAAACCCTAAACCCTTTTCAGTCCTCCAATCAGCCAGAGCAACGGACACCTGCCAGTAGCGAAACCTCGAAATCTGTGCGTCCAGGATTGAAAGTTGAACTGTGCTGAGCCACTAAGCCTACACACCCCAAGCCTTACTGTGGAGGTCTATTATAAGGGGGGTGGGGGGATTTATTCGTATGGGGAGGGGACCCCAGTACAAGCACAGTTCATCTTGGTAAGCTACCGCACCCCAAACCTGGAACTCTAAACCCTAAACCCCAAACCTGAAACTTTAAAGCCTAAACCCGTACCTTAAACCCTAAATCCCAACCCGAAACCTGAAACTGAAAACTCTAACTAAAAACCTCCAAGCCCTAAATCCTAAACCCTAAACCCTAAACTCTAACTAAACCCCATTATCCTAAACCCCAAACCCTGAATCCAAAAACCCTAGCTAAACCCCTCAACCCTAGATCCTAAACCTCCCTGTGATGCAGGTCATGGATGAAGAGGAGCCTCCAGGCCAACGAGGCTTACTACTTGGAGTGCTTAGGGTCTAGGGGTTTAGGGTTTAAGGGTTTAGGGTTTAAGGGTTTAGGGTTTAAGGGTTTAGGGTTTAAGGGTTTAGGGCGTAAGGGTTTAGGGTTTAAGGGTTTAGGGCGTAAGGGTTTAGGGTTTAGGGTTTAGGGAGGGTACCTGGAGGGCCAGGGAGGACTTAGTAAGTAGCTGAATAATGGGAATAGCTAGAGTTACCAGAAGGCTTTTCGATGCTTTGAGTATATTTGCTAAGTCCCCATAACTCCATGACTCTGCAAGTCTAGGGGCCTAGTGCGGTTCTTCTTGTCAGACGAGTCCTTATATGATTTTCCCATTTCGGGAACAGTAACGGAGGCCAAGTCCCAGATAATTAATGTTGGCTTCGCATTAATAAGCCCGCCCCACCTGTTGCGCTGTCTCCTTTTCGTGGTGCCCCGGAATAATAATGCCTCAAAAAGCAGGTTGGAATATCTATGTAGGATGTTTTTTTCAAACATTGCCCCTGTATTTCCGGGAATATTATCCTTGCGGGTCTTGTTGTCGTTGTGTTCCGTCGGCGGGATTTGATAAATGTGGGTCGAGTCCCTAATGTGAAGTCAAAAGGAACTATCATGTTCATGGTTCTAAAATTCTCATCTAAGTATAGTCTAGGATACCTCAAACAGACCTCAACAACGTTGGTAATTTTTCAGGCTCTGCCACTACAATGCCCCCACACACCCACATAAACCCACCTTTCATTTCATCTTCCATGCTCTTGTCTATTTGTTCTCCATTGTTCCAACATTGCAATCCGGGTGGGAGGTGGCTAGAAAGCCATTGGGGTACTTCCCCTGCCAAGTCACAGTGAAATAGATATACAGTCCCAACTGTTAACTTCATTATGCACTTTTCACACGGCGGGGCTATCTCGTGCGGGAAGAAGCTTTACACGCAACTCCTGAACCTTGGCTTAGGGTTTAGGGTGTTAGTTTTAAGGTTTAGCGTGTGTATTTTGATTGTGGCATCAGCCGTTTGCGGTACTGGAAACGTAGATATCCCTTCCGAATGTGTCTGTTGGGGAAGCCCAAATCTAAACCCCAAACCCCAACGCTAATCTAAACAAGTCTGACCTAAAACCACAAGCTCGTGGCCTGCAGAAATTTGACAAAAATTTTGCTGGGTGTACCATACCGTATCTTTCCGGGGGTTACAATAAGAAGATGATCTTCCTAAGGAATCAGCCTCCCAAAAGCATCCTTCCCCTCCCCCATCTTAAGCCCTAAGCCCTGAACCCTAAATCCTAAACCTCAAACCTCCCTAATCCTTCCTGAGCCCTACACACGACGCAATCGTTTCCTTGTCGGCCCTTCGCGAGGTTGGTATCCGAAAGATCCCAATCTTCCTTCCAGCCTCCGCCAGGCCATCAAGTCAAAGGGGGTCCATGTAGTAGGGTTTTTGGTGTTAAGCTTTAGGGTTTAGGGTTTCAAGGTTTAGGGCTTTAAGGTGTAAGGTTTAGGGTTTTAAGGCATAAGGTTCGGTGTTTATTGTGGGAACCCCTATGGGCCCAAGTATATGTGTCTATATACGTACATGGAACATGAAGGGAACACACCGGAGAGTCTAAGAATTGAGCCCGAAACCTTAAACCGCGCGTAGACTGTGACGTTGACGTCTCAGCGCTCAGGATTCAGTGCGAAATTCAGGATGTTGATTCCTGAGGTTTAAGCTTACCTGGACCCCGGGAGTATGTGGAAGTTTCCCTAAATTACTGTTCCCCAAAATGGGGGAAATTTATATAGGGCCCCGAATTATAATAGGAACCTAAATATAGGACCCCGTATTGACAGCAATTTAGGACAATCCCCATGTAGAGGTATGGCCTTTTTGGCTATTCCCATGGCTTCTGGTTCATGATTTTGGTTCCTTCTTGGGGTCCAGGGGTGACGCGGCTACGACTCTATGGCCGAGTTGCCCACCAACCCCCAACTTTCATCCTGTACAGTCTTCAGGCAATTTCGACGGAATCCCACGTTTGTGTCCTTGTCGATTTATGTAGATTCGAGCTAACTAGGCTTGCCATCTAAGACGCCGGGTCATGTTTGTTGCAGGCTGTTCCGCTAGGTGTTGATTCCCCCTAGAGACCTGGTATATCCGGGGACCGATCCGCGGACACATTTACCACCAGGGCTAGGGTGGTTTTTCATATTACCATGAAGAAGTCACTTATGTCGCCGTCCGGTGTGCAGCGGTCATGAAGCTTTCAGTGCAACATCACATGGGCTTCTCAAACCCGAAAGAATCCGAAAGACAAAATCAAGGACATGAGACTCCTTAATGATTCAGTCTGATCCTCCGCGTTGCACAAGAAGTGACTAGAAAAACTTTCGCTGGCAGTCCTGAGTCCCCACCTATTGCGGAGAGCTGCGCGCAATCGAAGTCCTGAAGCTCTTTTGAATTTCCCGACTGCACCTCATTATCCAGGATTGTGCATTCGGCGCGGAGGTCCTGTATGTGATTCTCTGCAGGAGCCACTAGAAAAGATCAGGAAATCTGGAGGAGTAGAGTATCAAGAGTTCTATGAGGGAGAGAGAGGTCGAACCTAAGCCCTAAACCGCAAACCTTTAGCTCTACTGGAAGCTTGTCAAAATTACTGCGCTAGACGCAGTTTTTGCATTCTACATGGATGCCTTCCTCAGGATGAGATTATGCGCTCCAACCTCCACAGAGCTTCTTATCATGTTTTTAGGAAGAAAACCAGGCACTGCAAAACCTAAAAAGAGAGATGCATAGATACAAGAACAGACACAGCCCTGGCACCTCATCAGGATCTGCTGGTGGCCTTGCAGAAGGCTTCGGATGAATTTTCGTGGTTGAAAAACCTTTGGTTTGGGGCTGAGTGTTTAGGATTTGGAATGCTGGGATTTAGGGATTAGACAGCAAACCAAGATGCACCGGGCCGTGGGGAAGTTGTGCTTTGGCGGTTTCGGAGCTCGGGTTCGGCGCATTTTGGTACAGGATACTGTGAAAGAACATCTGGGGTTTAGGGCTCTATAGGTTTAAGAGTTCAGGGTCTGGGAAGTATTCTAAACAGGCATGATAAGGACTCGCCCCAAGGAATATGAATGTATTTCCCTTCCGAACCTCACATAATAGGCCAGTAGGCGGCAGGGTATGTTTCCTGACTTATCTAAACCCCAAAACCCTAAACCCTAAACCCCAAAACTATGAAGCGCAAGATCACGGGCAAACTATACAGGCCCTCTCCCTGACCCGAACCAAGTCTGAACAGGGTTTAGGGTTTAGGGTCTAAGTCATAAGGAACCTTCTGATTGGGAAGGTTTGAGTACTGAGCGGCCTGCTGCACCTCTCATATAGACAATCTAGCAATTGTGTCCCGCACCTTGCAGATTCTTCTCCAGCACAATGGTCCAATCCATTTCAAGCCCATCTCGCGTTGGCATGCACGGGCTTCTTAGCTGAAGTAAACCCCAGGCATGAAAGTATACAAATAATACTCACTATGAGCCTGAAAGTCTGCAAGTATGACCTACGTTGGGCTGGTTGGATTCCGGATTTAGGGTTGAGGCTTTAGAGTTGGGTGCTTACAGGCTTTAGGGTTTGGGGCTTAGGGTTTACGGCCAATTCCCTAAACTCTTATAGAAGCCAATTCAGCTCAAGTGGCTCGAGCGGTGAGCACGCTCGCATTCTCAAAACCATAGGGCTGTGCATCCCCGCTATGGACGCCATGTGCATATCTATAATAGTTATATCCGTATACATGTGTGAATAGGCTTTATAGGGCTTAGGTGTATCTGCATGTATTCATATATGTATATATATATAGATATTTCCAAAACAGGGGTTCCCCTTAAAGAGCCTCAACTTTGTATTCCCTTTTTTCTAATGAAGCTCCAAAAAACAGGACCCCTGGTTATTGGGAACCGCCTGATACATGTATAATCTCCTCCCCATGATATTAAACACCCCCCATCCCCATACTGAATACTTCCACTATAGTTTCATGTACCACCTGTTGGGAGCATTGAATGTTAGGGGGGGTGGTGGAGTTTTAATATTAGGCGGAGGGGGTTCTACATGTTCAAAGGGTGCATCTGCGACGGAAATGGGTGGGGGCTGGCCTCACAACTTTCAGGGCGCAGGGCAGTTATGACCCAACTATAGTGCGTACCTGGACCCCAAAGGTATGTAAAATAATGACCTTTATGGCTGTTATTATGGGTTTAGGGCTATTATTTCACATACTTTTGGGGGTTATGGTACTTACAACCCAATTAGAACCATATCAGGGGACTTAGGGGGCTTATTAGAGGTTATACACTCCTGGAAACTAACATGGACACCCAAAAAAGGCCCTATAAAGACTACAGTCACTCTAAAATGGGATTATATGGGTTTCCATGTTAGTTTGGGGGAGTCTAACTATAATGAAATTGGGTTACAGGGGATCCTAAACCCCAAATAGCTTGCCTCTGTTGACAGGCCGTCACACGGCCGGCCCCTTCTGTGCAGGAGGCTTCCCTCCCTGCTGCTCCCGAGGCCCTGAATCGATTCACTGCCGCGGGTTGAGCCCTGAACCCCAAACCCTATTTTTGTGGCCTGAACCTTGAACTTCAGACTTTGACCTAAGCCTGATCAAAGCTTCCTTGGGGAAGGTGAGTAGCTGCCGAGTCCGTAATAGCTGCCGAGTCTATATATCTAAAGGGCTACAGGAATCCAATTTGCTTGAGGTTCTGGGATTGTAAGGGGGCGTCTGTGCTTTATAGGACGAACGCTCAATGGGGACCCACCGTAATTTCTATTTAGCCCTACATATGCCCTGGGTCCGTTGTTGACGGACGCAAGATGTATTTAGGGCTTTTGGTTTGGAATTGTGGCTTGTGTTTGGGCATTGCGATGGCAATGTGGCATGGTAACCCCATATGTAGGTACACCCTCCAACTGTCCCATGTACCCCACAACCCCAAGTACTGGCACTGGGTTTTTCTGCATGAACTTCTCGAACAAGCCATCAAGTAGGTGTCCCATGATGTGGTAGGCTGTCACATTTATATTCACTTTCTTCTGGTCCTTTGAATAATACAGGCCTTAGTATTTGGGGCAACCACATAGGAACCATTTTTCACAATCCAACCATATGTGGTCTTGGCTGCTCATTGTTACTTAGAGGGAGATGGACTGGTCTTGCATGCGCATGGGACAGTTTGATGATGTATACCCTAGGTCCCTTCATGCGCCTTGATGGAACACAGAGGGCTGGAGCGCCACAAAATTGCGAAAATTGTGGTTCACCCACTGCCGAATTTGCTTCCATGTCTTACGGGATAGATATGCGTGCTTCCCTCCACGGTCTCATGGAAGAAACTGTGGTGTGTCGGCAAACTGGCGTTGGTAATTCAGAACACAGATTACAGAAAAAACAAAAAGTACAGCCTAAACCCTGGACCTCCCACAAATGTCGCGGCCCTTTCCGGCACAGGAAGTGCAGCAGAGTATCTTGGCAGTCCCGAGTCAGACGGTTTAGGGATTAGGGCTTGGACCAACATTTGGAGTTTAGGTATTAGGATTTAGGGATTAGGGTGTAGGGTCTGGGGATCAGGGTTTGGGGTCTGGGGATTAAGGTTTAGGGTCTCAGGATTGCTAAAAAACGGGTCTAGGGATCAGGGTTTAGGACTTAAGGGTGAGGCTTTAGGGTCTAGGGATTAAGGTTTAGGGTTTAGGGCTTGCGGTCTGGGGATTAGGGTTTTTCGGTCTAGGGTTTAGGGATGAGGGTTTAGGTTTGGGGGCGCCAGCAAAGAGTTGGCGGAAGGTTCAGTTCAGTGCATCTAGCTGATTGGAAGTTCCCTGGAAGTACTTCTTAACTTCTGTCGTCTATAGTCTTAAACACCAGCTCAAGCATGGACCACCCTCAGGATTCAAGGGATCTAAGGGTTTGGGATGGCGGGAGGTAGTTTGCTTGACCCTGTATCCATAGGTTGTTCTCAAAATGATGGGCCCTTTTTGGTTATAGGTTAGATTATTGCATCGAATATTTAGGGGTACCAAAATGGACCCAAGTTTTGGAACTACCCCCATGATTTTATGGTGCGCGCCTTCTTTCTTTTTTGTTCCGATCGCTGTAAAGTCAGCCTCACAACTCCAGAAGACGGCAGTTGTTGGAACTGTAGTTCCATCGCTGTGGATTTTGCCTGCGCGTACAGGGCGTTTGCAGTTGTGATTATATATAGTCCCCCTTCCCATTTCAGTTTCCATGTTTTTTCATTTGATCCTCATGCTAATTTTTCTACCTCAACCCTTTATTGTTCCTCGTTCACCCTCCACAGTCCTCAGTATACGCCTTAAATAATTGGGGCTTTACATCTGGGACCATAAGCCCTAAACCCTAAACCGCGTGGTTGCTCGCCGTCAGCTGCTCAGCCGTTTCAGCTACTTGCCGTGGCCCCGTTGCAGCTGCAGAACTGAAGATCAGATCATGGCGGACCTTTGGCTCAAAGAGGGGTTAGGCTTTAGGGATCCGGGTTTAGGGATTAGGGAGTAGGGTTAGGGTTTAGGGTTTAGGGAATAGGATTTATTTAGGGTTTGGGGTTCAGGCATGGGCTTGCAAAGTGTGTAAGGGGATTGGTGGCCAAACATGACATCCAACATGAAAATTGTGCGGGCCGAAATACTTACCGAGATTACAGTTCTAGATTCCTTGTACAAACATGATCTAGGGTGCCTCAAGTTGACCTAACATGACATGGGTAATGACTTGAAACTTTGGGCCTCCGATACTCCCCATAAGCCCATATAAGCCCAGTTTCCATGTTCTTTCCTTTTGATGCTGCGCTATATCTGCATGTAACCCCTGTTTCCCTTGAAAAGGATCCTTCATGCAGCCCTCTGCATCAGAATCTTTGTGTTACTTCTTTACCTCGTCTTTCTCCTTCCTGGCCTCGGCCAGAAGGTCCGAAGTTTGGAATACTTTGCTTATTTTCCCAGGTTATAGGCATAGGGGTTCAGGGCCTAAGGTTCAGGGGCTCCTATCTAGTTCATGTCTGGGTGGTATACTATAGGCAAATCCCTCACCAAAAAGGCCGGCCAAAGTAGAAGGACCTCACTAAATGGTGGTTTGGTGTAGAAAATTGTCCCCAATTGGCTTCAGCTTAGCCTGAAACTGATATACAATGACCACAAAATCATGCCAACAGGGAACTGCATAAAAGGAGCCTCTGTTACTGCAGGAAGGCTGTGCAGACATGGGGAACGAGTGATGTAGCTCCTCATTCTTGAATGCTGTTGGATAAAAGCTGTCCCTGACATTGCCACAAAGTAGGTACCCTTTTGGGTTAGGTTCCTCCTGTAAGGAAGTGTCTTCCTAAGGCTCCCAAGGGTTCCTTCTCTTCATGACATTTGAAAGCACCCTTCATTCGTTGACACGCATGCCCGAGCTCTGTGTCAAGACCTCCAAGTCACAATTGGTCCCCTATGAGTTGCGCATCGTGATTGTCACCCTAAACCCTAAACCACAAATTCAAAAGATGTCCCAGTAGTACCCTTTTCCCCTTTTTCTTTTGGGGCCCGCTTTAAAAGTAAATCATTGGCTGATTACTGTAGTCTGTATGCCAAGCAGTTGCCCATACTATTTCATGTCCTAGCTGTTGTCCTAGCTGTCCTGGGCAATACCATTGCGCCGGGTGTTGAAACCCTAGCCCCTGAGCCCTAAACCCTAGATGATATGGGTAGTTCCCAAAATTAAGGCCCCATTTTGGTTCCCCTAAATATTAGGTGCCGTAATATAACCTATAACTAAAAGGCGCATAATCTTGAGAACCACCCGTATATGCCCAACGCTCTAAATCCTGACTGCTTAGGACAAGAAGCCTGGAAGTGACAACAGACCCCCGGCCTGTATAGTGAGGGGTTGAGGGGTTTTTGGTTATGGGCTTAGGGTTGAGGGTTTCAAGGGCTTAGGGTGAGGGTCTAGAGTCTGGGCTTTAGGGTTTAGGGTTGAGGGTATAGGTGCTTAGGGTTAGGGGTTTAGGGTTGAGGTTTAGGGTAATGGGTTGAGGGTTCAGGGTTTAGGGATTTAGGGATCTTGGGGTTGGGGAGGAGACTTAGGGTTGGGGTTGGGGGTTTATAGATTAGAGTTGCAGGGTTGAACCCTAAACCTTAGACCCTAAATCCTAAACCCTGCAATCATCATGCTTGCCAGGGTTCAATGCAGGAGGTTGGCTGAGGGATGAAAGCATGATGTCCAAGGTAGATGAGCAGTATTTCATTTAGGGATACTTTTGTACCCATTACCCTATTTTATTTGGGGGTACTATGGTACCCTTAGGGTTTAGGGTTTAGGGGGTTAGGGTTTCGAGTTTAGGGTTATTTGGGGATATTATGGTACCCATTATAGAGTAAGATTATATCCTCCTTTTGGGGTATAGTATTTGTATATAAGGAACATAATCTTACTGGGTTCAACCACCAAAAAGACGCTACTCACCTTAAAGGGGGAGTTATATGGTGAAGCATGATAGGGGTTATTAAGGGGGATACTAGGACTTGAGACAGTGGCTCAGATTGTGATGGGATTGGTCATTCCGGCTTGGGGGCTCGCTAATGGAGTTGAGACGCACCTTTGAAGTTCATGGCTTGGAAAAGGGCACGGAATACCGTAGACACATGATTAATAAACCCCCTCCTTTCAAGGGCCTTAAGATTAGGATCCCCTGAAGGGGAGAGGGTTTATTAATAGGGGTCTGGGTTATGATAGATCTTGACATTGGTTCCTCGGGTTTTCCGGTTGTGGTAGGTTCTTCGGAGAGAAGTTCCGGGTAAAGAGCCTAGGGTTTTGGGTTTAGGGTGGCATTGTGTTCAGGGAAAACTGGGTGATTGGACCGACAAACCTCAAGCCTGAGCCCTAAACGTAATCCGGAACAATAGCCGTAGAGAACCCTAGCTGTAGGGTAGGACCTCTGCAGGTTCTAGGGGGATAGATAGTCTGGGGACTTCCCGTGACCGTGAGTATAGGGGGCAAGACTATATAAGACTTATGTATAAAAGGTGATGGGATTAGAGATCCTGAGAACCCTTGAGGGTATCCCACAAGAGTTGGGTTAGATGGTCATGGACACCGCTAGGATCACCAACCCCTCATTCCCTGCAGCTCACACATTCAGAATCTCGCCCAGCGGCCCTCCGCCCCACTTAGAACCACAAGCTGAAGAAATCGGAGAGTTTCGAAGTCAGCAAAATCGACCCCTTTCAAACCCTGAATATGGGTGGGAAAACATCAAGTTAGAGCCGGATTTTTAAGTGATATACCCACCCCGTTTGCAGTTCAGTTCCCATTTTCTTGTCCATTTGCTCCTCCCTTATTGGGGGTAATATGCCGAAACCCATATAACTCCTACAGAACCCCGTGTAATCCTTAGAGAACCCTACATAAACCCAACACAATCCCTATCTAAGCCTTTTCTCAAGCAGGCGTCGTCATCCTACCGTCCTGCCTCTTCCACATCGGCAACACTCAGCGTGAACAGGATCTTCTGAACCTCCCACCGCCGCCACGGGCTGAGATGAGTTGCTGTCAAGGAGCTGAAATTAAGGTACTGTAATAAGGACACCCTATGATTTACTACATACCCAAATTATGGTAGCTTAATTTAAGTTCCGAATCCGCAGCCCAGTAAGGGCGCTTTTCTTCCGCGGTGTAGTGTTTTAGGGTTTAGGGCTTGGTAAGGCGTTTCCTTTGGTAATCCCCAGCCCGTAGTCGTAAGCCCCCTACCCGCGTAGTAATAAGCTAGTAAGCATTCCCCATGTTATATGAGGGCATTATAAGTAGGGTATTGAGTATTAAGGCGGTGGGGAGGTTTGTTTCTAAAGGGATGCAGCAATACTAGCAGCTCCAAACTCATTATATCTGCGTCATGTAGCCGCCCCCGACTGTAAAATTATATCTTTATCATCTAACGCCGCATTTAGTAAGTCTAGCAATGTGACACCAAACTCCTTTTTCTTTGAAGTGCTCTAACCCTCAACCCCAATTCTCTATCTCACTCCAGTTTCCAATCTATTTATCCATGTTCTTGTCCGTGTGATTCTCCATTCTTGGGGT
>CAJNIZ010011225.1:76335-148014 GCA_905231905.1 Symbiodinium pilosum | reverse complement strand
ACGGATGCTATGACCTTGGATGCGCACGTAACATGAAGATGCTGCGGGCAAATAGGGGGGGTGGGGAGGTGTGGGTAGGGTTAGAAGTATGGGGCTTTCCTGGGCCCTTCCGCCAACTCTCTAGGGACCCTGAAGGGTACATCTAGGGTATATAGCAGGCATATAATTTAAGGATCCCGGGCCCATACCAGGGGCTAGGGTTTCAACCCAAGATGAAGCTTGCCAGGAAGGGGGCTGTCCCTGGAGCTCTCGCACGAACAGCCCTTGGCAGCACCGTTCCCAAGGCAAGGAAAAAAGTCATCGAAGCCATAGTCTAAACTAATAATATCCCCCCTTTTGAACGTTTTTAGTAATTCCCTAAATACTCCCTTAATTAGCATCCCCCCCCCTTAGGAGTTTAGATTCTGATTCAATCTGCTGCTCGGTGGCTGTTGGTCAGGGTTCGGGGCCTAAAGTAGTCTGAATCTAGTTCAAGCCAGTTGGCTCTAAGGTCCTGGCTGCCATAGAGTGCTGGGTAATTGTTTGAGGTCTATTGCAGGTGTATATGCTATACAATCTGGGACCAGAATCCTGGAACCTATCAAGGCTTCCGCATTTCTGCAACGCCATACTTGCCTGTACTGGCCTGACCCCAAGCAGCCTGCACAAGAATGCACACACGGATAGCCATCATGAAGAGCTCTGTGGATGTGGGCACCCCTTGGTTGGGGCGTCCTGTCGAGAGACCACTGAAAGTAAGACAAGCGGGATGGAAGCCCCAAACCTAGAGTGTACAGCCGCCCCAACCTTTCCAATCCTCCACACGACGTTAGCCAAGCTCGACATCGGAAGTCTTGTATCCCGGACTCTGATTTCTTCGTGAGTATCGCTGAGCCCTGAATCCTCGTAGTCATGAAGTCCTGAACCCAAACTCTTCATCCTCTGTCGGCATGTGGGTAGTATTTTATTTGGGGGTACTATGGTACCCATTATAGAGTAAGATTATATCCTCCTTTTGGCGTATAGTATTTTATATAAGGGATGTAATCTTACTGGGTTCAACCACCAATAAAAACTCTACTCATGTGGGCAGGCGGTGGAGGCACCCAAGTGAGTCTGGCCCATGTCAGCGGCACGTCTGTGAGTTTGGCTTGTAGAGGAGGAAGGCTTGAGGATCAGGATCTGGCATGTAGGCTGTATATTCCCCCTTAAGTAGATAGAATATGGGGTATATGGGGATCTTATTATAATATACCCAAAGCCATATTCTATCTACTTAAGGAGGACTATAAGTTAAAAGGAAGGGTGTGAAGGGTGGCATGCTGCCTCACAGAATCCACCACTTCTCTGGCATCATCTCCCTGGCCCCTACCCCGCCCTCCCCCCCTGGGAAGAAACCCTGAAGCCTAAACTCTAAACCCTAATCCCTAAACCCTAATCCCTAAACCCTAGACCCTAAAGCCCTAAACGTCAAATCCTTAAACCTTTTTCTTTGTAAGACTTCCTTAGTTTTCAGGGCTCTGGGGATTTTTCCGTCGAGGGGATGGTTTGACTCCAAGACCGCAACACATTGGATTTAGGGTTTAGGATCTTAGTGCTTAGGGTTTGGAGCTTTAGGGTTTTGGGTTTTAGTGTTCACGGTTTTAGGATTTTGGGTTTGGGGCGTAGGGTTTAGGGTTTAGGGGTTTAAGTTTCAGGGTTTCAGAGGGTCTTCAAACATTAGCCCAAAACTCTTCACGTGGGCACTGGAACACCTCAAACTGAGCTTTTTCATCAACATTCCTTTTGAAATCCTTTGGCAGGACCCACGGAAGAATGGACTGATATGGTGGGTCTTACACTTGCCGGTGCTTAAGGGAGAGTTGGCGGGAGTGGTTCCCCCAAATCATCCCTATAATCCCCATATGTACCCCTATGACACTCCCTATGTTCACTCCCTCACTCCCCCTTGAAGCACCAGCAGGTGCAGGGGTGGTTTGGGGGGGGGGCCAAGCTGCTGGGCTTTGTCTGCTTTAGGATTTAGGGTTTAGGGTTGCCGTCAAACTTGATCATTCTGACATCACCTGGACCTTGGCGTCCGGTGGATGTTGCCTTCGAGTATACCCCCCCAAAATTGATTTAGGGTGTTGGGTTTGGGTTTCGGTACAAGCTACGTTAATCATGTGAGTGTAGGGGCCAGGATGATGCATACTCAAACACCCTAAACGTTAAACCCTAACTTCGTAGGCCTCGCTTCTCAAGTTCCATGTTCGTTCGGGCGAGGGGCAAGGCCCGACCCAACCGTGTAATCTCAGGTCGATGAGAGGATGACCAGACGAAGCTGAGTTGCCCCGTCGTAGCGGCAGCAAGTGGCTCTAGTTAGGAAAGACACTTGCTGGAGCCCGGTTTGGAGGCTATAATGCAGGAAACTACTCACAGGGCCTCCTAAACAAACTTTATGCGAAGCGTGTCTCCACATGATCATGTGTATAAACGAAGTGCTGTGCCCTGAAGAGACAAGCTGCCCTGTAACACATCTTCTGGACTAGCAACTCGACATACTGGTTGCTAGTATGGAATAAGAGATTATATCATAAAGGGCGTAAATAGGAATCATATTTCCATATTCCCTTCTAAGAACCAGTCATGTGAGTAGGCTGATGACGTTTTCACGGCCATGTTGGGAAAGCTGCAATAGACACTAGGCGGTTTAGGGTTCAGGGTTTAGGGTTTAGGATTTGTTTAAAGCAGTTGTTTAAGGGTCGAGGGTTTCTGGTGCGTATGTATAGGGAAATGTGTAATAGTAAAACCTGACAAGTAGACGTTGCCAGTATATTGAAGGAGCCCCAACAACTGATCAGCGTGATGTTTGGGGAACTCATGTAATCCTCTAAAAGCAGGCTCCCGCTGAAAAGACAGGGTCATACGTAATGCTAGACCCTGAACCCTGCAAACCAAACAATGCAGAGTCAAAGCGTGGTTGGGTCCTGGTCAGGATTGGCAGGTTGTCAAAAGTATGGCCCCTTTTCGGTTCAATGGAACATCAAATGCCACATCAAATTTTACATGAAGTGGAAACTAGGGTTGGATCAGGTTTATAAGTTGTCAATACTGAGGTGTGCCTGGATCCCTATTGCAATACGGTCCCTCTGCATGGGGCATCCAGACAGGGGCTATACTTATGGCAAGACAACTACTACCAGACTTCTACCTTAAGATGTTCTGGGCGTATGTTTTTTCCAGAGTCCCAAGCTGCATCAAGTTGGGAAAGCAAGCGCCCAAACACATTCCTGTTGCTACTTGGGGAGTGGGGAGGTGGACCTCCGAATGATTCTTGGAGAATCCCCAACGCTACTGTTGATGGAGAATTTTCGCACCACCCAAAGTCCAACAACTCCCCAGAAGTACAACAGACGAGGGACTCCTAAGCGCTGCAAGACTTCCTCCATCAGCAGTAGTATCTAGATGCACTCACGCGGTTTAGGGTTTAGGGTTCACCAGGCAGAGGAAGGATGACATCTCAGGACAAGCAGTTGCAACCCGAGTCCATGCGCTTGAGGTAGAGTTGTAGCCAAGGTATAATTGAAGGTATATCCCAACAGGAGGTTCATAGTTGGGTAATGAATGCAGTTCTAGGAAGGTCAGAATGAGGATCTAGTCATGGTTCTTGTGAGTATATATGGGGCTCCTGATGTACAAAGGAAACTAGGGGCACGCACAGCCTTTGCGGGTCCAGGAAGATGCGGCTGACAGATTGCAAGCGCGAAATGCTTGTTGTTTCACATGTCCCACCTGGGTCACATCGGATGAAAGTAACCATACGGCAGATAGGGTTTAGAGTTCAGGGTTTAGGGTTTTTAGGGTAGGGCTTCCAATAATGATCCAGCCAGAGCAGAGACGAATCCACGCTGATCCCATCAAGAACTGCTAGTTCAAGACCGTGTAGCCTATCTGTCCCAAGTGCTTGAGGTGCTTGTGCAAGATGGGATGCTGGGTAGAACTGAATGGTTCATGTCTTTTGAAATGGTTGTTTCTTTTGAGCGGTAAATTCCTAGACCCTCCTTCTACCCTAAATCCTGAAGCTAGTGGTACGGTGGGGTGAGCTTCACATGCTTCTGGCCACCGCATTGCCAGAGATGCTGTAGTTTGGTGTTTCTTTCGACCTTGCTGAACACGAGCGGGCCGCAGGAAAAAGCCTCCAATTTGCTGATGCTGGACCGCAACTGCTAAGGAATGGAAAACAACATGGAAACTACTTGAGGGTTGTTAGAAAAAAGAGACAGACTTCTATAGAATGCTAGAGTATTGTATAGGGAGCTACTGTGGGGATCCCTTCCTAATTCCCTACCCTACTGACACGCGGTCAGTGAGTCCTTCCGGCCTTAAAATCATCTTGTCGCCTCAAGCACTTGGCAATGTGTCAAACAACAAGTGGTCCTCGAAAGAGTTTAGGCAGCGTCTTCTTGCTAAGTAATAATTGCCTGGGCCTCCCAGACACCCTTCCAAGGGCCTATGTAACCACTCTTTTTCTGTTGAAGGAATGTAATGGGGAAGCTCAGGCAGCTCGTCTGCACCCGGCCGAAATCAGACCATGGGTACGGCCCTAAGTGGTTCAGGGTTTAAGGGTTTAGGGCTTAGGGGCTTATGATTTGGGGCTGAGGCTTGGGGATTCAGGCAGTGAGGGAGAATGGGCCTTCGCTGACAAGGAACAGCTTACATGAATAATGCAAGCCCATACCCTCCACCAGAAACTGAACAAATTTGGAGTGGTCGTATAAGATGATATGCTGACATTCTGGGGTATGTTGAAACTCACCCAGATTTGTTACAAGGGCGGAGGTTGTAAGGTGTGTCGCAGGACTGCAGTTGCCATTATCTTGTTTGATCCCAACCCATTAAAGAACACTCCCGCTTTGCTAACAACAGCTGTTCCCAATAAACTGCCCTGTGCAATGGGGCACTTAGCAGCACAGGCAAGCACTGCCTTAAGCGCTGTGGTAGCAGCCTCAGTATGACTAGTACGTAAAGCCCACCTAGGGTCGGATACTTCCCCAGCACCTGAAAAGCCTGCAGGAGGACAGCATCATCAGAATCATGGGGTGAAGGATTTCTCAGACAGACTTTACAAGCATGATGTTTAATCCCACAAAGGCACATCAAAACTGTGTGAAATCTCAACATCAGATGCACATCTTCTCTAACAAGCCATGGCGCCTCTGAGCCAGGATAATCAGAATCATCATGGGTTCGTTTCTCCAATTTGGGCCATGGGGACTAGGACGGCTGGGAGAATCGGGGGTCTAATCGCGGCAGCCCCCAAAACAGCATACATAGCTTTGACGATGCGTGCACTGCGGCAGGGCGTATTATTCAGGGGTTGCAGGGTTATTCGTTTGTTGTAGGGCGCCATTCCTCATGGAGGTAGATGCCTCGCGCGCCATCCTGCCCCACAACATTGTAATGCCTTGTCGGGCTCAATCGAAACTTCTCTCTGAGCTTATAGCCCTACATATGTTATGGCCCACAGCCCCAAGACACATCAAGGGCCCCCAAACACCTCAACACAGCCACAAATGATGAACTTTCAGCGACCCAACATCCGCACAGATCATTCTTTGCGCGTCCCCAAACCAGTAGCATTACCTGTTTGACATAAAAGACCGTGTTGGGAAATGCTTGGATATCCAACAAGACCTAGCAGCTATGTTGGTGACGAGATAGCAAGCAGGTAGCTGCGGGGTCTTTTGCTGTCTTGTAGTTCCGCCCATGTTGTGAAGTTATTCCATGTCCCCAGGCTTGGATGGGCACCAAAAGTGATCCTGGACAGGTGGTTCTGCGTAAAGTGCGGGTGATGCCTCTGAACGGAGTGTGTTTTCAAGTAGTGTTGCATGTGTGCCTCCTTTTTGCTCTTGGGGTGTCTTGACAATGATGTTATGGTTTTCGGACATCGTGGATTCGATGTCGCTTCTTCTGCATGCTGTTGCAGGCAAGGTCGGACGGCAAGCATGGAACCCAAGACATCAAACCCCAAACCTCGAATCCCAAATTTAAGAGGATGTAACCTACGCGCGCAAGCTTAAACCGTAAAACATGTTGTCCCAGCATGGTTCGGCATGTGTTCTGAGGTCGGCGGACGTTTCGGATTGGCGATTCAGCGTTCTACTGGAGTCCCTGGGCGGGTAACCTGCAGTAGCCCATCCAAGGCAAAGTAGGGTCCGCAAAGTTAATTGCGCGCCTATGACTTACTGTTCCGCCTGTACTTGCACTTATGGCATACTTTCTGGTATCTGATTTCATTTATGCAGGCCGTGTAGCATTGTGAGGAATCCGTTAGTTTCAGAGCCCCTGTGCGCATTGCAGGGTGTTTAAGATACGAATGCGAGCTGTAGTCCAAACTCCTTTAAGGGGTTTATAGGGGATTATCTTGTGGACTACCATGGGGGTTATTAAGGGGGATACGAGGCGTTTAGACTATAGCTCATATAGAATGTAGACGTAACAGGTCTGTCGAGACCCAGGCAATTGTGCTCCAAAGCCTCAACCCTCCTCCATGGGCTCAGGTATCTCTGTGCGAGCTATAGTCTAAACTCCTTAA
This sequence comes from Symbiodinium pilosum, assembly GCA_905231905.1. Taxonomy (NCBI): domain Eukaryota; class Dinophyceae; order Suessiales; family Symbiodiniaceae; genus Symbiodinium; species Symbiodinium pilosum. The sequence goes on along the minus strand of CAJNIZ010011225.1, from coordinate 141,461 downwards.
AGGGAATTATCTAGGGGATTAACAAAGCGGTTATTAAGGGGGATACTGGGTGTTTAGACAATGGCTCATGTGGTATATACTTTGGGCTTCAAGGTGTTTCTGCAAGCCTTAGCCCAAACCCAAAATCCAAAACCCGAAACCCTCAACAACCGCCCTTAGCCTCAGTCCTCTCAGGTGCCACACATCGCACTTGGCTCAAGACGTGTGTCCTCTCTGTCAATCGGGATGGAGGCCTGGCTTTCACCTTCCCAAGTCATGCGCCGCCCCGATATAGAATGAGTTTAGGGTTTAGGGGTTTAGGGTTTAGGGGTTTAGAGTTTAGGGTTTCGGGGTTAGGGATTGGGGTGAAAGTACTAACCGACATGCGCCACCCAGATTTGGGGTTTTCCAAAACCTAGGGGTACCTTTAAAGGGGATTATAGGGGTTTTGTGGGGATTCTACAGGGATCTATAGGGTTGAGGGATTAGGGTTTGGGGTTTGCCAAGATTAGGGGTACCTTTTTTTGGGTGCCCATAATGAGGACCATAGTATTTTGGGGATTATATTGGGGAAATTACCATATATTGGGGTGACAGTACAAACAGGGTGTGTGAGTCAGAGGCCGGGGATTGCCCAAAGTTACGTAAAGCCTAAACCCTAAACCCAGGGCTTTATGGGGGCATAGCACAGGCTGCGGAAGTTAGGGGGTCTTTGGGCTTAGCCTGGCCGTTCGAGTTTGGAGGCTTACGGATGGTTGTCAAAATTATGGTCCCTTTGTGGGTACCCTAAATATCGGGTGCCGTATTATAATAGAAATCCAAAAAGGGACCATAATTTTGACAACCACCCATATGGTGTAAGTGGCGTGGGTTTGAGTTCCCGTTGCTTTAGGGATCACTTGATTAGTAATTATCTGGGTCACTGCTTTGCAGATCTTTGCAATTTCTGGTTCCGATGCATGTGTGGAGGGTATCAGCAGGCTACAGAGCCAGCCATGCCACCACACATGCATCAGACTGCTTGCACAGAAGCAAAAAGCTATTGGCTCCAGTTCCGTCCCCTTTCCAAACCCCATGCTGTTGGCACGTGCGGCACAGAGCATTTAGGTTCTCTCACCAAAGCCCAGCAGTTCATTCACCATGCCTTTACGTCTTATGGAGGAGCAATGGAGGTCCCAAAATCCCGACAGCTGTAGCCCTGTCAAAGTCATAGTGTCCCCATTTTCGTTTTCGAAGTGCGTTGCATGTCTGTTGGACACCTGTTTGCCCTGCATGCATAACAGCCAGGTGGGAGGTAAAAAACAAACCTAAGCCCTAAACTACTTGAGGGATCCAAGAAACATCACCGCAGGTGACAAGTCGGAGACTTACAACCTGGACTGCAAGTCCAAGGTGGAGCTTGAGCCTCAGTTGGAGGGCCATGGTCAGGGTTTTAGGGTTTGGTATTTTGGTACAATTATGTACTCATTTTTTTTGGGGTGTGTGGATTTTTAGTTCCAAATTGTGGGAAAAAAGGACATGTGGGAACCCAAAGTAATGGTAGTTTATATGGGCTTTAGGGTTTAGGGTTTAGGGAAACTCATAATGACCTGACCCTGATGGTACCAAGAGAGGTTATAGGTGTTTGCATGAGCCCCAAAGCCGGGGATACATAGGATGACCTTTGAACACACCTTCGTGGCCTCTCCTCGCACTTTCAGTCATGGAATTTGGGGCTGTGGGGGTTGTGATAAAATTCCGCAGGACATGGGCTACGGGACGTTAAGGGCAAACGCAAAACCAGAGTGCCAAGACTTTCCAGTGGCTTCGAAGCATAGTCTTTAATGACGCCCGTTACTGTTGGGGTTACCTAGACCCCCAAAGTATGCAGACGAATGGCCTTTGGCGTAGTGTTTAGGGGTTTGGGTCCATTCTACCGACTGGGTTCAGGCAAAAGCTATTGATCTAGGTTCTTAGAGACTGCGCTGTCAAAGTTGCTCTACGGCCCTAAACCCTAAAGGTGGCAGAGTCTGACAGGAAAAGAAGACTCCTATCGCATGTCTCTAACACTTTTACGCGAGTCTTGCATCCATTCTCCAACGTAGCACTTTCTTGGGGATCCTGTTAGGAATCCTAAGAATTCCAAGAAGACATATCAAGCCCCCAAAGAAGCTACATTGAAGGGTCCTGATAAACCCTACAGCCCAGAAACCCTAAGCGCGCAACGCTGAAGCCCAAACCCCAAAAGCAAAAAACACCCCCTAAACCCTAAACCCTAACCCTCATATTTTGAGGCCTTGGCAGATGAGAACCGTGGACGAACCTCGCGATGGACCCCCTGATTGCTCGGAAGGAGCAGGAGGTGGTAGGTTTAGGGTTCAGGGTTCTGGGGGGGAGTTTAGGGGTTAGAGGTTCTGGGTTTGGGAGTTTAGGGGTTTAGGGTTCAGGGTTGAGGGTGTAGGGGGTTTAGGGTCTAGGGGTTCCGCCAGTCACGGTCCCCGCGTGCAGGAGTACATATCTAGTATGTTTTTTGCGAGAGGGGACCCTTGACTCTGGAAATTCTCAGATGGAGCGCAGGACGTTTGAAATGACATTTGCGCCTGTGCTATGAGGTTGAATGTCGACCTGAACCCCAACAGTAGGTGAGATGATAGTGCATAACCCCTGCATTATCCTGCATACCATGGGATGCCGAAATAGGGAGACCCCAATCTAGACCCCAACATATTACAATCCTCAGTATAGGGACAGGTAGGGTCTAGAGTCTAGAGATTATGTGAGGTCTGCAATTGGGATGAGGTTTGTGGCTTTGAGTTCAGGGAATGGACAGGGAAGGGCTCTTCGTTTCTGGGTTGCTGTTAAGGGTTTAGGGTGTAGGATAAATGAGTGGTAAGTAATAGGGTTTCCTTATTCTAGTAATTTGACTTAAATTCCTTAACAGCAAGCCAGATTAAGGCTGCCGCGAGGGTACGAGAGGCTTTGTTGCCCACTGCGCTTATGCTTGAGGTTCCACCCTAAACCCCAAACTCTAAACCCCATCTTGTTCACCTTCCTTCCTCTTCCCTACCAGTAACAGGTAATGATGATTTGGGCATCTGTGTGCAATATATGACACCGCAACTAAAGCCTACAGTTTTCCAAGGGCTCCACGCCATGGCAGGGGAAACATGCGGAAGTCTTGTTAAAGTACTGTCCCTCGAAAAGCTGCCGAGACTACGGCGCGGGGCCAGGCTCAGTCTGCCGCCAGCCTGCTGGTGGGAGCTTGAGGGCCGCCGGCCACTTCCTATGTGTGGTCGGCGCGAAAAGCGCAGAATGGCAGAGACATGCCTCATGTGCCTTCTTTGGCTCTTCACTATGCGAGTTGCCATCTTCCGTCATCGGCTTGGCTCCTTCGCACAGGTGCCCAATGATGTTGGAGTGCAAGTGTCATTGGGATGCCAGGATTGCCGTGAACTCGAAAAGGAGAACGCATGGCTTCACAAGCAGCTCAAGAAGGTTTTTGGCCGCGAGCTGCGCTCTTGGCAGCACTCTGCGGATTTGGAGCGGCAAGCTGCTGGTTCAACATGGATACCGTATGCCCGCCAAGCTGAAAACCTACATCCCAGATTATCAAAAACCCAAGCCACAAATGCCTCAAGCTGTCGGGAATACGAAGTATAAGAAGAACGATAATGATAATAAGAAGAAGAAGATAGTAAATTCAAGTAAGAAAAATGATAATAATATAAGGATAAAACCTTGTGCCTTTCAACCCTTCACTCCCGGGGGCTCGAATCCCCAAATCCCCAAACACTAGAGAGGAACGTCGGAAATGGACCCATGATGAGAACACTATAGCTTACCTTTGGAGTTGGGTTATAGGGTTTAGGGATCAGGGTTTAGGGTGGTTAGCTGGAACTGGAGGAATGGAAAAGAAGAAATTGGAAACTACTGTAATGGATTCAGGGTTATATAGGGTTTATTGTTTAGCGTTTACGCTAGGAATGGAAAAGAAAATGGAACTATTATAATGGGTTATATAGAGGCGGCTATATTAAAAGGATCCATCCCTTCATTCCTAGCTAGCCAGAGGTAAGGATAGCACCGAGGCCAGGAAAGCACTATCATCCGCACAGCCCCTCGTACCTCAGAATCCTTGATATTGCGTTACACCCCTGCGCAAGACAGGGACGCCCCTAGTTTTCGGAAGCTATCCCCCGACTTAGACCCTACGTGACAAGCCCCATTCTAACCTCATGTCAACACCAGCGTCGAAGCATGAATGATCACCACTGCATTTCCCAAATAGTTTGTTGTACCTCATAGTCTCACAAATTTAGACATAAAAGAATGTTCTGATTGAATAGGCCCGTACATTACTCCTTCGTATGACAGGTGGCTTCGCCGTGGGTATGCCGGTTCAGTGCTTCAATCAGCAAAAGCGAAGTTGGGAGGACGGCATCGCCCCTTGTAGAAATTTAGGGTACGGATGTTTAGAGTTTAGGGTTGGAATTTGGGGCTCAGAACCCTAAACCCTAAACCCTAAACTTCAAGGTTTGGGGTGGTCCTGCATCTGACAGTCGGAGCTTTGAGCTCGCAAATGTTCAGCCAGAGATCAGTCTTCCATGATGGCACTTCCGTAAGGGGTAGCATAGGTTTCCCAAAATTAGGAGTACCTTTCTGGGGGGTCCCAATAATAAGGGTTATAGTGGTTTGGAGTCTATACATTGGAGTCCCTGTTTAGGAAGACCTACCACATCCAAGTTGGCAGTTAAGCTAAATGAGACAGTATTGCTTGCCGTCAACGACGGCGGAGGGTCCCCGGTGCCTAGCTCATTCAGTTGGGAGTTAGAAAAGAGGGGTTGTCAATCTTGGAAGTAGATTCGTTCGTCATCGTGTGCGGAAGGTTTAGGATCTAAAAATGCCAATGATAGGGACCTCTAAAGCAAGCATTACCCAGGGTTTTGATCGTTTCTCCTTGGAGAGCGGGCAAAGCCAGTCTTGGCTACGGCTGAGGGGTGTCCACAGTCCCAGGGGCATCACTTGATGTTCCAGTCGCTTTGCAAAACCTGCGTAACTTTTTGAGAACGTGGAATGGCGACTTCAGCTGAGGTCGTTCGGAGATATCAGCGCCTTGGCCGGAGTGAGTGTCATACTGTCCTAAATATCCGTGTGGGGAATACTGGCCCAAATCTTAAGGGATGCTGCTTCTACAGAATCTAGGTACTTTTCGGGATCCTACATGGCTTTCACTAAACGCCTATGCACCATTTTGCACCTACATATCCCAAGATGATGGGTTTGTTGCCTTTACACGACCTGTAACCTTCAGAAAATGCCACACTGTTTTGTGACCGTCGCACATCTTCGATTTCCGAATTGTTGCAGGCAAGCCCACTAGCAGCATACCAGTCCGCGAATGCGGGGTCATGGTAGCAAGTCGTTCAAGTCTTGCATTTTATTTTGCGGCCGCGCAAAACCAAGCGATCCTCACTCTCTCTCTTGAGCTCATTTTGGGGCTCCTATACCATCCGTCATTCTTCAGGCAAGACAAAATCATTGTCTTTGATGTTGCACCTTGGCTGCAGTTTGGCTAGCCAGTGTACAGCTTCAGCATTCTCAAGCGTATTGGGTTTAGTTGACACTAGAATATGAGATGCTTCATTACACCCACCTTACGCCCCTTCCCCACACCAGACGCGAATCAGGCTTGAATGAACTTGAATGTCTTAATGTTGGCCTTGTGTTTGGCTGGTAGTGAGGGGATGGTAGTCAAGCAGGCTGAATAATTAGGTGCGTAACTTCCCAAACAGTGGTCGCCGTGTGATACAGGCTAGTTCCCTGCATGCAGCTCACCAACCAACTTGCAAAATGTTCAGAGTTTGGGGTTTGCAGCAAGGGCTTAGGGTTCAGGCTTAGTTGATCTATCAGAGCTTCCGGAGATAGTTTCTGAATCCTCCCTAGTGGGGATTACCCTTTGCAGCCTGAGCTAAACTGCTCCCAATCCACTTTTAGGGGAGTTTCTCAAAATAATCGCTAGAGACTCTGCAAAAGGCAACCCCGGAATCCATGTATGCCTAGGGGCCCGCCCCTTGTTGAAAAACTCACAAATCCAATGTCCCCGCTGAAGATTCGGAAGCCTCAGGCCATATGTTTGTGTTCCCTACTTAACCCCCTCATATTAATATGCGGATACTAAGAACCTTGCATGACCCTCAGCACTTTACACCCGGGGAATAATAGTAGTATAGCATATTCAGGTCATGCAGGATGTTTAGTATCCCCCCCCCCACTCTGAACATTAAATGTGTCTCCAAATTATGAGGTCGCCTAAGCCCAAAGCTGGCACTTCAGGGCCCATGATTTCGGTACTTAGACCCTCATGGGTCGCACTTGAAGCCCCCGATACGCTTGCAGTTGTATGCCGCCTCATGGTATTTGGCAGGTCGATCCTTTTTGGGGCTTCAGTTGAATATACGTAAACACTTGTATCCAACAAGGGCCCCATACGTTAAAACCCTAGACCCTAATCCTTGAACCCGAAGCCCCCGCAGCCACAAAACCAAAATCCTCGAATGTTGGATACTTCATTGACCAGGACTGGCCCCCTTTTCCTCACGGGGGGAACGTCTCGGACCCAAGACTCCGGAATCAAGCAGATTTTCCCAACCAAATTTCAAAGGGCTCAAAAGGCTCAAACCAAAACAACCCCTAAACGGCAAGTAAACCCAGTGGCAGCACATGGCAGTCTAGCAGAAGCCTTCCCAACTGAAACCCTAAACCCTAAACCCTATAAACCCTACACCCTAAACCCAAAACTCTGAACCACACAGCAGGAAGCAACCATTTCCAAAGACGTGGTGCGAATGCTCCCAGCGAGCCGGCTCCGCCTCTCCCGCTTTGCCGTTGGTGATAAGGCACCGAACTGGATCAATGTTAGGGATCCTTTTAAGGGGGTATATAGGGGTTATGTAGGGATATTATAGGGTATTATAGGCAGATTTTAGGGATATACAGGGTGTAGGGATCCTTTATACTTTTTGGGGTATGGGATTCCTTATATTTATGTAAAAAGGATCCTTTTTTTCTTCCTAGGGTAATGTGGGCTAAGCGAAAGGGTTTTAGGGTTTAGAGTTTAGGGCTTCGGATAGTGTAGGGTTTTAGGGGTTCAGGGCTTAGGATAGTTTAGGGTTGAGGTTTTAGGGGTTAGGGATGTAGTGTCTTAGGGGCGTGGGCTTAGGATGATTTAGGAGTTTAGGGTTTAGAGCTTTAGGGTCTAGGGTGTAGAGGTTTACTAGAGGTTTAGGGTTGAAGGTGTTGGGTGAGGAGTTTGGGGTGGGGGCGTTGGAGGGTAGTTAGGCTTAAGGTGTACAGTGTATGAGTTGAAGGAAATATCCGGCTTCGGGCTTTGTACTCAGACTCGGGGCTCAGGGTCAGCCTTGGGTGGGCTGAATTAAAGGTATAGGGTTTAGGGTTTCAGGGTGAAGGGTTTAGGGTTTAAGGACTGTTCTTGGATTATCGGCTTAGATTCTAGGATTTCTGGTGTAGGGCATGTAGGGCATGGACCCTAGACGTGCTACCTATTGGGGGATGTCGCCTAGAGAACGCTCGGGTAAAACCTTACATGGAAGGACATCCCGAATCCAGCTAGGCATCAGTATTCTCAAGAAAGGCCGACATTGGACAACCGACCATACAGTATTTACATCCTAAACCCTGAACCCTGAAACCTCAACCCGAAACCCTCACCCTGCATGCGTAACAGCCAGGCGGGAAGGAAAAAACCCTCACCGTACCCCGTAAGACTTCGGGTTTGGGGCTCGCCATTCATACGCCTGAGGGCTCAGGGTTCAGGTCTTAGGTGGCTTATTGTAGGGGCTTTCTACATCTTAGTAGAAAGCCAATGTAAGATCCAGATTTTGAGGTGTTTCACCCTAAACCCTAAACCTAATGAAATTCTAAACCCTAAGCCCTAATTCCCAAGCCCTCAACCCTAATCCCCCCATGTAACTCCCACACCATCCTGTTAGGGTGACTCAAATCCTCTTTCGGGAGGTGGAATACTGGTCCCTGACCTCGAAGTGACACAGCTGCATGTGTGCTATAGACTAAACTCCTTAAAGGGGGGTTCATACGGGCATTATATAGGGGCCTACTATAGGGATTATTAAGGGGGATACTAGGAGTTCAGACAGTGGCCCATGTGTGCTATAGTCTAAACTCTTCAGAGGCGGTTATGTAGCGGAGTACTTTAGGGGTTATTAAGGGGGATGGCTGTCGCAAAAACTCCGTAAAGGGGAGTTACATAGGGGAGTACTTTAGGGGTTATTAAGGAGGATGCTAGGAGTTTAGACTATGGGCATATACTCCCGAAGCCTAAATAAGGATTCGTAGTATAAGAACCCCAAAGTTTGCGATTTTGGTTTGATGAACTCATAGGGCGTTGGTTTGGGGTCCAAGCATCTAGAGCTTATCAGGCAGCAATTTGAGATGGATTTCAGATTTCCCTTCATCAATGGCAAATGTGACTTATATGAGCTATAGTCTAAACTCCTTAAGAGGGATGATGAGATATGGGAGTATGACAGTGGTTATTAAGGGGGGGATACTAGGAGTTTAGACTGTAGCTCATATACAAGCGGTTACGAGGCCTGCACAGCAGAGTACAACCCAGTCAATCCAGCGCAGCTTTTCGCTCTAAGTGTGCATTATCTCAGACATCGTTCATAGACCCCATTCTTCATGTTGTTGGCCCTCCAACTCCCAGCAACAATGCCCACGAACCGTGAGAAATAGCCTGCACGATTGGCTGAAACCCACAAACACTAAAATTTCTATGATGGGAAGCCCGAAAAAATACCCCTAGTTTCGGGAAACCTTAAACCCTATATATCCCCTAGCTTCCCTTCAAAGGTACCCACATTTTAGGAAACTCCTCAAATGATAGTCAATTTTCAATCGGTTTTTGGGGCTCCGGGTTGGTTAGGGGAATAGAATCGATAAGCAAAATCATTATATGAGTTTAGGGTTTGGGGAGTATTGTTTAGGGATTAAGGTTTAGGGTTTAGGGTATAGTCCTTACAGAACCCCAAAGTAGGTCCTACAGGTCATCAAAAGGGCGAAAGGGCTCCAGTTTGAGGGTGTGAAAAAGAGCCTTCGTATCTGCGACCCTAAGCCCACCCAAACCCGAACCCTCCCCGGTGCGCGAAGAAATCTGAGGTCGTGGCTGCCGGCAAAGGCCGGCTTTGCGAAAGTGAGTGCTGCTCTAATGGTTAGGGTGTAAGGTTTTTGGTTTAGGGTTTAGACACCCCCAGAATATGTAGAATAATGGCTCTTTGTGCTATATTTAGGTGCGTTGGACTGTTATGTTACATACATTTGGGGTTGCGGTAGTACCCGAAGGGCCCGGTAGACAATAATGATATGCCTTGGGGGTCCTCATAAAGATGATCTCACCTTGGCTTTTCGGAGTATATGATAATGATATACTTAGACCCCCGACAGACATTGTTAAGAGGGGGGCATCCGTTCAGGAGCGAAAAGAAAGTTACCGCCACGACGAACCATAATATGGTAATCTGATTTAAGATCCTTACCTGGCATAGGGATACTACTGTACAAGTGGAGGACCCTGCGCCCGATACTTTGGGAATTGCAATCTTTCGGGGGCTTACGTAACTGGCGCACGAATTCCTGCAATTATCCGCCAGATAGTTCCCAATATAGAGTAAGACTATGTTCTCCTTTTTGTTGCAGGCTTTTGCAAGGAGAGTACAAACTTGCTTGGTCCAACCGACAAAACATTCAAGCGGAGGGGCCATGAGGTAGCATTCATTTTGTGATTCAAAGCCCTAAACCTAAACCCCTAAAATATAAACAAGAATAGCACGGTTCCAGAATTCTCCGAGTTGACGGTTCTTCACAACCTGCAATCTGCAGCTGCGCCCACCCATGGATAACGTTTTAATATGGTAGTTTCCCAAAATTAGGGGTACCATTTTAGGGGTCCCTACAATAAGAACTCAAGTATATGGGGGTTTATATTGAGAAGCCCCCCCATTTAGGAAAACTACCATATCAAGTCATTCCCCTTGGCGCCAGACATTCTGCACCCCCCTACAGCTGCCCAAACGGCTAGCCATGGGTCAGGCAAGTGCCGAAGCCATCCCGAATTCTACCTCGAACCCTCAGCCTGTAGTTTAGGGTTTACAGACCCCCTTACGTAGATAGAATATTATAATAAGCTCCCCATATACCCCATGTTCTATCTACTGAAGGGGGACTATCGGGTTTAGAGTTTTTATACACACACCCAAGGCATTATTGAAAATGCATCTTTTTATAGGTCTAAGGTGACTCCTGGAGCCGTAAACCCTGAACTTGAAGGTCCTGAAGCTTTACTGGTCCAAGCAGACCTGCGACCTGGATATAAAGAAAGGACTTCGTGGGGTTGCGGTGAAAAGTGTAGGGTTCAGGATTCAGTAAGACCTAAACCTATGCCAGGAACCGAAATAGCTTCAAACTTTGAAGCTAACCTATGTCTGAAACCTGTTGCTTAATGCGGTTGCTGCTGAATAATTGTTTGTCTTACAAGTGGCCTGATCACGGCACAGCTATGAGTTGAGAGGAGGGGATGTGGCTTCTGAGCCAGTAACAGCAATCATCCTCATCATCAAACATGAGAATGCCTACACATCCGTGTGGTCATCAAAGGAGCCACAGCATGACCCTTGTGCCAGACCTCCCCGGATCTCCAATTCGTGCATCTCATTTTTGTAGGATCAGTAAGGGTACTCCTTCTGGTAAAGGAAGGACAAGATTGTTGATGCGAAATCTGCTAGAGTCGGCAATGCATTCTGGAAGGATTTCCCAGGGCTCGTAGAACTATGCAGTAGCTTGCCCCAACAAGCATTAAAGAAACTTCAACCCTAAACCCAAATCATTGCTCAAAGAGACTCCTGTCTTGCAACTTGTACATGCGGCGCCGCGTAGCCCATACTGTGAATGGAGGAACGCCTGCTCCACTTATGAGCCCCACGCTACTGTAACTATTGGCCAAACGCCCCAAAACTACCTCAGATATCGGGGTATACTTAAGGTATGTAGGGTGGTGTAAAGTTTTCTCTGCCCCAAAATCATCCAAGATAACTTCAGTTGTTGGGATGTAATTATGGTATATGAGGTGGTGCAAAGTTGTCTCTATCAGTATGCGCATGCCTTGGCAGGAGCTCCTTTGGTCAACGTTCGGAAGGCGCGATGTGCTTGCCTAGGGATCTGCACATGTAACGCGGCTTAGGATTTAGGGTGTAGTTCAAAGCAGCCCAAAAGTCCATGTAGATATCAAGTATATACTTGGGGCCCAGAGAGGTGTAGGGTTTGGGGTCCCCATATACTTACTTCAGGGCCCAGGTAGATATTTCTACAGTTATATGGACCCTTAGAGTACAGAAGATTGGTGACGCCAACACCCCGCAAGTTGAATCAGAAAGCATTGGATGCAAGAGCAGCCCTGGATGAAGCTCTAAGGGCCCGAGTGCCTTAGGGGTTTGGGGGGCTAATCAGATTGTAGATTATGTAGGTACCAGAGGGGTTTGCTGATATGAAGGAGAGAACATGCCAGCTTTTGCTTATTCACGCTTGCTGCGAGATGTATGTATGAAGCTTTGCTTGTAGCTGCTGGTCATAGAGCCAGGTGTCCAAACCCTAAACCCTTAAACCCTAAACCCTTGCCTTTCTCAGTGAAACCTCGGTGAGGGAGCCACGTGTGTAAGGGACAGCCGCGCATTGTCTTTCAGGGCTAGGTTAGGAATATCCAGAACCGTTTTGTCTTCCATTTAGTTCCCCCAACAGGACCTCACGCAAGGGGTCTACATGAGCTATAGTCTAAACTCCTAGTATCCCCCTGAATAACTCCTATAGTAATCCCTTATATCATCCCCCACATAACCCCCCTTTAAGGAGTTTAGACTCTAGCTCACATGTCAAGGGGTCCCTCTAGTCTCAGCCTCCAACTCTGAAGCCTAAGCCTGAAATGGAATCCCAAGCATGGTGTGGGCTGCTGTTAAGGAACTTAAGAGGGAAACCCTATTATCTGGATCAATGTTAGGGATCCTTATACTTTTTGGGATATGGGATTACTTATATTTATGTAAAAAGGATCCTTTTTTCTTCCTAGGGTAATGTGGGCTAAGTTATCTACAATGTACCCATGTTATGCTATTAAGCTCCATAACAGCAACCCAGTGAACCCTAAACCCTCAAGCCCTAAAGCCCTAAACACCTGAAGCCCTAAACCCTAAAACCCTAAAGCTACCACCTCAACCACGCAAAGCAAGGCACTATAACAAGGAAACCCTCTTACTTACTACATACCCACAGTATGGTAACAAGTTCAAGTTGCGTAACAACAGCCCCAGCAACCCTAAACCCTAGACCCCAAACCCTAAACCCTAAATCCCTGAACCCTAAGCCCTAAACTCTTAACCCTGCATCCTAGACCCTAAACCCTAAACCCGTCGCCTTGTGGGCTCAAAGTTGCTCCGCAGCGAGCGGGGTAGGAAGCGGCTGGCGTTTCGAGGAGGGGCGGCTTAGGGTTTTAGGGTTCAGGGTTTTAGGGTTCAGGGTTTTAGGGTTTAGGGTTTAGCGTTTAGGGTTTTGGAGTTAAGGGTTTACCCTACGTACTGGATTTTAATCGGGTTTAGGGTTTGGGGTTCAAGGTTAGTAGGGAAGAAAGGATTAGAAAAGAAAAGGAAAACTACCCTAGAGCATGTGGGATAAAATGAAGGCTACTGTAGGGATCCATTCCTCGCTCCCTACTAAGAATCACAAGTACATGGTTGATGCTTCGAGGGGGGCCCTGTTTGAACATTTTATGGCCCAGGTATATACCGTGCCTGCAGGTCTATGGACCCTTGTGTTCAGGCTGCTTTAGCCTTTGTGGCTTTTTCACGGCTGCTCAATGTGGCCCTGACGAGTCAGATCGAGAATGCTAGATAGATCGCCTTCCCGGTTGCCGGATGACACAATTGGAGCTCGAGCCTTATAGGTGGAACTTAAGGTTTGGGGTGCTTTTTTCTCCCCCAAATTTCCAACAGGTAAACCCCTGAGCCCTAAACCACCCAACACTCAACTCCTAGCCCAGAAGCCTTGGACTTCGTACGGGGAGGATGATTCCATCCTTGAGGCAGTCTGCGTAAGTTGTCTCTAAGTGGTCGGAGGTCGTGTTTTATAAGGTTTAGGGTACCAACGAATACGGTAACACCCCAGTGTCATCCTATAGTCTCTTCTACCTGTGCTTAAGTTAAGGATGGCATGAGAGGTTTGCTATACGCCTACCGAGTTTCAAGTGATGCCAACATGCATTCCTGGTTCCCGACTGACCTCTGCCCGAACAAAAAGGATTCCAACTCTTGGGAGGAACCCCCAACAGGCTACGGTTGAGGGTTTAGGGTAGAGCCTGAGGATGACGGTGAAAGCATTTGTTGTTTGTCGCTTGTAGCTTGGATTCTTTGATGAGAGGGTTTTCTGCTGTACGGTAAGGAAGATAAAGCCTGTTTTTGTAATGTTCCGACTGCGAGGGCCTAGTCGCGATTTCGCTGGGTTGGCCTTTGGGCCGGTGGAGCATTTAAAACACATTCTGTCATTGAGATCAAATATCATAAGGGCCATATTCCGCATTTTCAAGGGGCTCTAAGGCCAACCGGGCACGAGATTGATCCCCTACGTGAAGGCATGGGCAGGACTTTCGCCGTCAGGCGGCGACTGCATCGATTCTATTCCAAAGTGCGTGTCTTTCTCCCAACCCCAAACCTATGTAGTGCAGCAGCCTGATGGTTGCCAATAGCATTCCCGATTAACAAACATTGTAAAACCATAGCACAATCCGTTCCAAAACCCGATTCTAATTCCTTACGGTTGTCTAACCCCTAAGGATCCACATAGCACAATGTAGGCAAAAAATGTAGACTTTTCAGCCCTATGTAGGTGTTCGTAATAGGCTTGGATCATAGGGCATATCCGCAATAATCATCAACAATTCACCCTAAACCCTAAGCAAGCCCGAACGCAGGAAGAAGCGAACCATGGCTCTAAAAGATGGTTTAGCGGCTGGCCTGCATGTGATACTGTTGATACTAAAAGTCCTGCATGATCGTAGAGTACTATATTACCATTATTCCCTAGGTATAAGGTACTTAGGGTCATGCAGGATTTTTAGTATCCTTCTTAGCGTATTTTGTGGAATGTGGGGAGATCGGGGGAAAGAGGCTTCAGTGAGAGTGGCCCAATTCTACTGCTGAGGTACGCAGGAGCTCTTGAGAAACGAGAAACCAAGCAAAAACGGACCCGAAGACAGAACTACAGCAATGTGTCATCTTGTAACATGCTAGTAGCTTCAAGGAAAGGAGGAACCCAATATACATCCGTATATGGGACAGTTCAATCCTTATTGTGCGGTGGGCCCCCAAAAAGGCCCCTAATGTTTTGCAAGCCCCCGCATAAGCTCAACACAAAACGCCCTCCAAAGATTGTGGGCTTTAGGGCTTATCCTGATCCTGTCTGACGACTTGTCCCAGAGCAGAAGCCCGGTTTTTAAGGGGGAATCTATGCAATACAGCCTCGGGCAAAGATGCTCCACACAGATCTCAAGCGGGACGGAGTCCAAGTCTCCAACAATTTGGTACTTCTTATAGTAGGGAATAAGAAATATATGATACGGGGATGATGTAGGGATGATATTCCCTTATTCCCTACTAAGAGCCAGTAAGAAACCAGGGATAAGGTTCCTGTACCACATGCATCCACAAGCCATGGAGAACTTCAGGATTTAGTACCTGAAGCTGTGACAAGTACTTGGGCACCTTTATTCTTAGGGCATGGGACCAGCTCAGGGAAAGACCAGCTCATAATTTCTCCGCTGTGACGAAGAGAGAGCTTACAAACTGCAAATTGAATGCTGCGTTGCACCCGCCATCATCGAGACCCTCTCAGCAAACAGCTCAACAAAAAGGCTCATCCCCGAAATGACTGGGTCAAGAAGCCCACAGAAGGGAACCCCAATCTATTTACCGGCGCGACGGGGGGAGTGGATTATCATAGGGATCTACCCCCCAACTCCCAACCCTGAACCCTAAACCCGCATCCCTAAACAGCCGCCTAAACCCCAGACTCTAAACCCTACACCACGTCTTCAGAAATGGTACTTTCCAAAAATAGAGGGACCCCAATCTAAACCCCAAATTCTATACTCCTTATTATTGGGACCCCTAAAATGGTACCCCTAACTCTGGGAAACCCCCACATCATCCAAACCCTGAACCCTAAACCCTAAACCCTACACCACGTCTTCACAAATCTTCTAACCTAAAACAGGTGAAGTTGAAAGCCTTTGCAGCGGCGTGGTGGTTCCCAGTTCTGGCCCCTTGGCCGTGCCTTGCAGGTCAGTAGGGAATACAGGAATTAGGGTTTAGGAGTTTAGGAATTAGGGTTTAGGGGTTTAGGGCTTAGGGGTTTAGGGTTTAGGGTCCTGATGACTAATCCCCTCCGCCTAAAATTATCCCGCATCCCCCTGCATATCAAATCTTCCCCATGGTATATTATATATTATATTTCTTAGTAATATTGGGTGGGTTAATTTAAGGGAGAGGGGATTACAGGAGGAAGGGTTAATAAAACTTTTAGAGAATACAGGACTTAGGGTTTAGGGTGTAGGGAAGCCCACGGTCAAGGACATGGAAACTACCACTAGGGCTTTTCATTTTGGATAGAGAATGAAGTAAGTGTGGAAAACAGCAAATTGGTTGTGGGACTATCGGGGGGCTGCTATAGCTGTAGGGATCCTGTCATGATTCCCTGCGGGCAACTAGTAAGAACTATAACAGTCCCCCATACGGACTTCATCTGTTCGGGCGCGGGGGAGGGGGGGGTAGATTTTGAAAGCTCCATAACAACCTCATAGATTCATGCGCCACCCAGCTCACCCTCAACCCTAAAGCCCTAGACCTTGTAAACCCTAAGCTGTCTATGAAAAACGGGCTTGCAAGGATTCTACAGGCTCTTCTGCTAGCTTTTCTGAAGTCCCTGCTTCTGTGCCTTCCATTCGGTTGACTGTTGTCAGGTTCTCTTTAGAGAGGATAGGGACTGCTGTAGCAGACCTAAGCATGAGCCACCTTTTCAAGGGTTTTGGGTTTAGGGCTCAGCAGGCAAAGTGCTTGTATCTCAATAAGTATATGACTGGCCCACTTGGAGGGAGAGAGATTCATTGCCATGCTCTAGAGGACAGCTTCGGGTGCGGAATATTCTCAAGAATGACCAGGATCCAGATTCTGAGTTCCTCCCAGACATAGGGGGTTGCCATAAACAAGGTCACATAGACATTTAAATTCAAGGTACTGCAAAAAGGCGAGCACCAATTATTGGCAACTCCCCCTCTCATCTCCACGTTCGCTGCATTAAAGCTCCCAGTCCTTTGTCAAGAACAAGTTGGGTTGCTGAGGTGCTGAAAGAACAGAACCCACTTACTAGGTATACTATAAGTCATGGAGTTGAAAATCTGGCACAATTCTCCAACTTACCGCTGGTGAGCAGGGAATAAAGGATTCGGGGCATAACATTAACCCGTAAACCTTGAGCATCCAGAACCAATGGTTATCCGGACCCCTAGATGGATCTAGACAATGTAGATCCCCCTTAAGGGTTCCTAGCGATTACCCAATAGTAGTACAGGATTCCATATTGGGGGTTCTACTGGGTTCTTCTTTCATCTAGATTCTCCCAAAGGTCTGGTTAGTAAGGAATCGAAGAAGAGATCCCCAGAATTGTCCAGTATGAATAGTCACTGTATGAGCTATAAAGTGTAAACTCATTGAAGTGGGTTATATAGGGTTTAGGGTTTAGGGTCTAAAGTCCTTAAGGGTGTATAAGGGATTATATAGGGGAGTATTATGGGGGCTATTAAGTGGGATACTAGGAGTATAGACAACGGCTTCCATCCCATTCCTTCACTCCCCGCGCAACAGAAGTAAGAATAACTGTAGAGGGTCCAGGCCTTAGTCTTTTTGCGGAGTCAGTGAAGCTTTGGAGATACCTGCGAGATACATGTCACGGAGCCCATGCTGTCGCACATGCAGAGACATCAAGTAGATCCGCCCTAGTAAGACAACCAGACCTGGGATTACCATCATACTGGTTCAGGATTTGGGGTTAGGTTTTGGGGTTTAGGGTTTAGGGTTCGGGGTTTAGGGTATAGGGTTAGCAAGGGGTTAATTACAGTTCCATATGGTGGCTCATACAGGGGGATATACAAAACGTTACCTGTCGCCAGGGTCCCTGAAGGTATAATATCCTCCGAGCCAGTCTATCCGACTTCAGGCCTTACACCCTCAACCAAAACCCTATAAATCCTAGACACCAAAACCGCGTGAAATGGAGAATATTGTATCTTTCCGGTTGTGCCCCCCGTGCAGACCCACCTATAATGCCAGGATGCGGGGGGAGTGGGGGGGTGGAATATCCTTTGTAATGCCGATACATGACCCTTTTTAGCAAACAAAAAACTAGCGAAACTGATACTCCGAATTCCTAAGCAGCAAGCAGAGAAAAAACTTAAACCCTGAACCCCAAGTGCTAAATCCTTAACAATCCCGAACCCTACATTAAGCATAAACCGTAATCCTGTGCACCGTGTGGATAGAATGCCTAACTTCCTGGTTCTAAGGCTGAGATACAGCAATTCAATCCCTACTTGATACATTCCCTTCCTACCCTAGACCCGAAACCCTTCCTTAATTGTATATTTTATATTCCCTTATTCGCTACCTTAGGCCTTAACACCCCCCTTTTTCCTTACTAATCCCCCCCCAACCGGTAAGCTGAGGTTGGCATCCTTTCTGGAGCCAACCTCTTCCTCCTCGTCATGTCAGTTCCTTTGGCTGTCTTAAGTCTGCTTGCCTACCCTAGACCCTCAATCCTAAAACTGGGACTCTAAGGGGCTATTATATGGGTTACGAAGGATTTATTTAGGAAACCTTAAACCCTGAACCCTAAAACTGGGGCTCTACGCCTGTAAATCTTACTTGCTTTCGGTCCTAAGACCTGTGGGTAGTGCTTACTTTGGCTGATTTGGAGCCCTTGGGGCTTTGGTTTCGGGCGCAAGTCGGATGATACTTTGGAAGGTGTAAGGTTGTGGTTTGAGGGTGCAGTTCAGGGTCAATGGCTGCTCTTGGTTTGGGGTCCGCATCGAGGGCTGTGCTGCTATAATGCTGTATGAGTTCCGTGGCTTCGGGATGTCAGACTTAAGGGACTGTAGGGTCATATGTGTATTAGGGATGAAGGAAATCCCCACCGCAAGTGGGACAAAAGCTTTGGGGTTGAGACGTTCGTGGCTGGCTTCGCCAAAGTCTTTGCTTATTTCCTTGCTTGATTGGAGGGTTGGTAAGGTTAACACCCGAAACCCTAAAACATTAAACCGTTGGCCAAAACCGGAGATAGGGGCAAGGAAAACAGGGGCGGGTCTACGAGGGTTTGCTTAGACATGCTGCGTCTGAGACGCGGAGGAGACGTGACCTCCAAGGGCAGCTGCTAAAGAACGCAGAGTCCATTTCTTTAATAATAGTAGTAGTAATGATAAAAAAATTGTAATTAGGGTTTAGGGCTACTATAATAAGGAAGCCTTTTTAGTTGCTATATCCATATTCGTGGTAACTTAATTTATGTTCTTCTACAGCAACCCAGTCCAAAAATAACTGTAGCAACGACGTGGAGAAGTTGTTTGTACGTCTGTCGGCTAGGTAATGGGAATTGTGTTGAACGGCTACTACAAAAAGAGCAGCAGCAAGAGAAGCAGCATCGGCTTGGCAAGTGGAAGGCCAAGTTGCGTGCAAGCAATACTCAATGCTATAAGTGGTTGAAGCGAGGCGCGCCGCAAGTCTTTAAGGGCCTCGTCTCTGAAACCGTGGGAGTACTTGAACTGGTCACTTTGGTCTCAGAAGCGCTTTTGCTGATTCGCAGACATTGGGTGCGAGTTTCGGATCGAGAGCCTACTGATTTTAGCAATGTTTGGCAACATGTACAAAACGACGACGAGTTTGACAGACAGACCACAGATACCTGGCCGAAGTTGTCCAGCCTCGAATGCGCTACTGCAGCGGTCAAGCTGCGAGGCAAAGCATCAGGTATGGATGGTTGGTCTGGCGATGAGGTTGCTTCCATACCGCCCAAACACTGGCAGCTATTCTCCGATTTTATCGAACTCGTTGAAACCTCAGGCAAGACCCCCAACAATTGGAGACAGCTGAAGCAAGTTCACAGCCCGAAGCCATCCAAGCTACGCACTGTTGATGGTGTTTTGTGATGTTGGTGACCTTCGGCCACTTTCCGTTTCTTCATCCTTTTACAGGATTTGGGCAAGCAGCAGACTCAGATCAGAAGCCGCTCAGCGTTGGCTGTCTTCCTGGTGGCCTACAGAGGCTATTAGGGGACGAGCTGGAGGTGAGATATTCGAAGCACTATCCCCTCTCGCGGCTGCTGCAGCCAGACAAGAATACGTTGCCAGTCTGGACTCTAGCTTGGCTTATGATCACTGTTCTCCGGAATTTGCAGTTGGCCTATTGCGTCGATTGGGCCTTCCTAGCGGGATTGCAGATGCATTGTGGGGCGCTTGGTCGCGACAGGAACGATGGCTATGCTTTGAGCACTGCATTCTTCCTGATCCCGTTGCCGTACGATAGAGCCTCCCTCAGGGAGATCCCTTTAGCTTGGCGGCCTTGGTGTCTGTCTTGAAAGTTCCTACGCGCAACATCAGCAACAATCACCCTACAGCAATTTTTCGCAATTTCGTTGACGATCGCAGTTGGTCAGCTACTACCGCATTTGAGTCAGCCCAGATCATGCGAGAATGGAACTCTTGGTCTGACACAATGGGGCTGGTCGAGTCTAGCAAAAAGACTCAATTTTTCGCAGCTACTGCAAAGCACAGACGCAATCTTTTGCTAAAGGGCATCAGGGAGGAGCATGTGACAAAGGCGCCGTGCTTGCTTGGATCTGTTTTCAAAGGTCGCAAGCACCGCAAAAATGTACCCAAGGAGGATGACAGGCTCCAAAAGAGCATGCAGTTGGTACTCAGAGCTGCGTTCTTGCCCGTCGAAATTGCCCGAAAAAGGGCAATCATTGCAGCCACGCCGATTGCAGAAGCAGAATTTGGATGGCTATTCAAGTTGCCTACACGAAAACAGATCTCTGATTTTGGCATCTGCATCAGACGAGCTTTGGGTGAACCTGTATGTGCGTGTGTCCACCTACGCAGCATCCTTCGTGGTCATCGTCTGGACTTGGACTATCGCATTTTGGAGACCAATGTTTTGGCGGCAAAGCGATGTGCAGACAAACTCCCGGACGGGCAGCCTTGTGAATGGAACACTGCTTCTGGATGGCCTGCAAATATAAACACGTCCTTACAGTTGCAAGGGTGGAGCAGATGCCCGCGGCAGTCCTGGACCTGGCGCCATGATGGATTGGCAAATCCTTTTACTTTGCAAGAGATCACACATGTACCGCGGTAAAGAGCATCTCTGCCACTTACTGCATGAGGCATGGAGGTTGACTGGTTGGCGGCGCTGGATCGCGTCTAGCCGTAATGACGCTGCTACATGCGCAGCCCAGCAGCACGACGAGGGCAGATGTAAACTCGCTCGGGCCGAGGCCTGGGCAAGCACTGCCGCTTTTGGTTTTCTTTCGGGTGCTTTTGCAAGCCCAGCAACAATTTCAAGAGACGGCAGCCTGTGCGACTTCTGCGGCGAGCAGATTCCTACAACTGAGCATCTTCTCTGGCACTGCCGTTATTTTGAGGTGAACAGACCCCGCAAACCTAATGATTCTCTACAGCAACGCCTCGGTTGGCCACGCTGGCCGCGTCGAGGCAACAAGCAGCAACAGCAGCACCCGCAGCACTATGACAAAGCAGTGATTACTCACTGCCTACGTGTCCGTGCTGGTGTGCTGGACAGGAAGTATGGACACAGCTGAGGGGCCCCTGAGGCCCTATCTTCGGGCGATTTACTGCTTGGTGGTCGCCTTTGACAAGTTTGACGACGACGGTGAATTGTATTGTATTTGGGGATATTGCAGTCCCCAATGCAGAGTAGGATTTCCTGTATGTTGGAAAAGAAAAATGCCGGAATTCAGTCATCGAACAACGGCCACTCATGTGAGCTGTAGTCTAAACTCCAAGTAACCCCCTCAGTAAACCCTATTATATTGCCCAATAATATAATCCATATATGACCCCCTCTAAGGAGTTTAAACTAAAGTTCATGTGGTTGTTAAAGTGTTGTCTTGCAAGTAGCTTGCCCCAGGTCAAAGTCCTCATCACTGGATCAATGTTAAACTTGTTCGGGGTATGGGATTCCTTATGTGTATGTAAAAAGGATCCCTTTTTCATCCTAGGGCAATGTGGGCTAAGATCATCATGGACATGGTGACGATGTTCCAGCGCTTTCCAGCTTGGACTACTAGGGGTAAACTATCTGGTTTGCTGCTAAACTTATGTAAGTTGAGTTGCCATGATATGGGCATATAGTAAGCAATAGGGTTTCCATAGTGTAGCAACTTAATGAAGGTTCATTACCGGCAAACCAGTGGTTGGTTTGTACACGTCGTGCTTGAAGCTGGATTCCCTCTCCGGGGTCAGGCGCGTGCCTTCCGTGCGATGCGTGCGGCGAAATGGTATTTGGGATCAAAGTGGCTGCCGGTGAATTCCCTAGCTTTGGGAGTAGAACCCGTTTGACGGTAACGCCCCGTCGTCCTAAAGCTTATCGGGATGTTTCCAAACATGCGGGTTCCCCATTACAAACCCACAAATGGCTCAATGTTATCTAAGGAGAACCCCCAAGCAAGTAACACTGTTTTTGGAAACGCTTATGCTCAAGAATCCTAAGCCGTGGGAACTCCCTCAGGCCCTTCGTTACTGCTCTTTAGGATTTCGGGTCTCGGGGGGCATCTGGAAGGTATAGTTAAGCAGAAGACTCAGAGTCCGAAAGACCTAAACCCTAAACAGTCCGGGAGGTCTAGTGAAGCACGGAGCCTTAAACTGAGGCGCCTTTGGTCATCCTCTACTGTTCCGCAGTTTTGGCCAACCCGATTCGTGGCTTTTATTTTGCAGCTTGGGTTTAGGGTTTAGGATTTAAGGAGAAAGCAACAGAAAATGGCAGCTGTACTATTTAGAGTTCTGGAATGGAGGAACGGGTACCTAGAGTAGCATATGTTCATCCTGTGAACTGGCAAGAGCGAGTTAATAAGTTAACCCTCAACGTTATGTCCTGCAAACGCCCAGTTCCCCATTTAATTCTCAATTTGCCATTAACGACTAAAAGCAAAACCAAGGAATCCAAGGATATACGTAGTAGGAGCAGAATAGGTATGTTCTTACCCGGCTTAGAATATTCCAAGAATATCCCTCCTAATACATCTTTGGGTTACCCATTTGGGGCCCGACTACTCCGCAAGTCCTGGGAAGAAGTGCGCGGTACTGAGCTTGACGTGGGATTTCTTGGGCTTCGGGTTTTCAGGTTTAGGGTTCAGGGCTTAGGGTTTCAGGTTCTAAGTCCCAGGTTTAATGTCCAAAATTCAGAATTTTGGGGTTGAAAGAGACCACAGGTGATGAGGGTGATTGTATTAGGTTCCCGATAACTATACATACTCCTACTATCCCACATAGTGCTGTTCAAGGAACCCACAAAAGTCTTCGCCCATAACAGACGCGCCACAGATTCTTTCCGGGTAGCAAAGAAATGGAAGTGACAAACGGTTTCTGCGGATGATTTTTTTGGGAGGGTTCGTACATGGGGGTCTGAGAGTGGCCTGCTCCGACACCCTCAAAACAAGCACGGGGCTGAGATTTTTCGAGCGAACTGATACTATAGTACTTTCCATTTTATTTTCACCCCATATTACCCCAATATAATTCCAATAGATTATGGCATTTTCCATTTTATATCAATTGCCAACAAGCCCGGGACTCCAAAGCTGGTAACCAGTAGCTCATAGCTGTCTGCTTCTCACAGGTTTAGGGTTCAGGGCTTAGGGGTTTAGGGGTTAGGGGTTTAGGGTTTAGGGGCTTAGGGTTTAGGGGTTTAGGGTTTAGGGTTCGACAGCCAGAAGCCATCCCATCAACACGTAAGCCAAAAACCCTTCGACCAGCAACCATGGCTTCGTGCTTAGGAAGAGATGGCTGTACACCGCGATTGCCAACGCTGTAGGCCGCAGCTAGCGTGTTGCATAAGCCCCAAACATGTGAACTCCATCATGTTTCTGGGCTTGGGGTCTGCAGATTCATCGGGGTTGCTGGAGGCTGCGGATCAGCATGGACACTGAAGTAACTCCTTCCCCAGAACATACATTGGCTCTATACTGGGGGATTTGCGGGATTGGCTTTTGTTTCGTTCTAGGTGGGGAGCGTACGGGTAGGGAGAAAGGATTACGAAGCAAAATGGCTAAGCTGGATCTCTCGAATAGTCATCTTGTATACTTTAGAGTTTTAGGGTCGAGGTCTAGTATCACACTGGCAGGTGTGTAGTTTACAGGCGGGTGGTCTCCCATAGGTCTTCCACTATAAGTCATGATATGGGCCAGCTATGGGTGTTTTATGATAATCCTTATGGGAGCTTTATGGAAGCCACCCACCCGTACACTACTTACCTGTCAATGACGGAGGGTCAGGGGACCTTAGTAAGCAGGACTACTTGGAAGGTCTGCGGGACGGGACCTTAATATAGAAACCGAACGACTATAGTCCTGATTATTGGGACCCCCCAAAAAATGACCCTAATTGTGGGAGACGACCCTAAACCCTGAACCCTAAACCTTAAACCCCAAATGAGAAAGAAGCTCCAAGCTGCTCTGTTATTCTGGATTAAGGGGTTTGTGCCAGTGGACCTTAGTAAGTAGGTGAATAATTGGGAGAATTGGAATGAGATTGATTTAGGGCCAATTTAGGGTTTGGGGTTTAGGGTTATGGGTGTTAGTAAGTATATGGTAGGTGGACTCCCCAACTCTGAACTAGTGGTATAGCAGGCAGTCCCTATTATGGGGTGGGGGGTCTACTTAAAGTATACTGACAAAAACGAACGACCCTCCAAGTAGTGCTTGTGAGACGGATCGTAGGAGTACCTGGGCTAGTTTTTGATTCCTTCTCAGATCTTCTAGGGAAGAACTAGGAAAGGTCTGGTCTCTAGGCGTATGTTCGATGTGGACATAGCCGTCAAAGTGAACGTGTACTCCAGCAGAGTTCAGTCAGTGCAGGTGCATCTTAAGTGAAGCTCGCCTAATCCCTAAGCCCTAAACCCTACAGCTTCAGCACTCTGCGAGTCCCCAGTTGATGCCTGACGAAGCTGCAAGGGTCTTCGGACAAGAGTTGCCGTGGAGCCACTAGCCCTAAGGCGTTAAAAGCAACTCAGATCTCAACAACAGGCAGAACAACGACCACAAACCCTCAATACTTGCCAAAGAAGCTAGTATTCTACTTTGGTGGTTCAAGCAAAACCCAAAAGCCTACATCTCCCCACATCTCCCCATATTCCCCCAATTCCCTACATATTCGTGAATAACATACTTTGGGGGTTCACGCTCGAATGCCCTAAATACCTGAATGCCCTAGAGCCTTGAACCCTAAACCCTAAATCCTCAAACGAATTCATAAGACTTAAATCTCAGCCCACAGCCATCAGCCAATCACAGGGACAGTGCTGGGGTGCCTCATCCTGGTGATCCTGATGGAGGACGAGCTCATAGGGACGATATCGATATATGTGGGCTTCCCAAAATTAGGGTTCCTTTTTGGGGTCCCTATGACAAGGAGTACAGTATTTGGGGTCTATATTGGGGTTCCCTTCTTTTGGAAAAACTACAATATGTAGCAATGTAGGCAAGATATGAGGATGATTGTCTCTCCAGGGTGTACCTGAACCCCGCAAGCTTACAGATTCATAGCGCCACAATTTTTTGGGGTGGCTTTTGGATGATTACCATAAACCTAAAACCTAAACATTACTCTACAGCACTGAGGTGCAGGTGGTAGTTTGTCAGTCGGGGAAAAGCTAAAAGCTCCAATCTCTGAATGCCGGGTCCATGTTCGGGATTCTTTAGGAGGACCCCCCACCCTGTAATAGTGACTGTAAGGGATAATAGGGATTATATTAGGGTCCTCGTATATTCCCTTTATACGACTATTACAGGGTGGGGGGTCCGCCTAAGGGATTCTGTATTCTCATTTGGGGGTATGGGCTCCCTCTGTATCTGCAGACGAGATCCTTCTTCTACCCAGGGAAACGAATGGGACAATTCACTTGAGACCCTACACCCTAAAGCCTAAACTTGAGGCTTCGCACCCAAATTTTGAAGCCGCGGCGTGCAGGCGAGGTAAGAGCAAGGAGTATGGACGGCTTTTAGCTCGCTTATTGTTGAAAACCATTGTGGTGGTTTAGGGTTTAGGGTTTAGGGTTTAGTGGCCTCTAATTGCACTCTTCTGACGCCGCCACATGCCCTCATGCCCCCATGTGCATAGCCTAGCATGTGCCATTCTTTTCGCAAATTTGCAAAGAAGCCATCATCTCAGATCCGAAGTGTTAAGGAGCCTTATCATCCCTGGGTGCCAATATTAAACACCCCCACTCCTCACAGTAGATATGGCCGCTAGTTAGCACATGACATTTTTTGCGGGGAATATCTAAATCAGAGGTGGGCGGTTTTTATTTTTAGTATGAAGGGAGTCCTCAAAATGCCCACCTTGATGGTGTAGGATAGACGGCTGAAGGTCTAGGACGGGGTCCTACCTATGCAGACCCTTCACGTCATTCAAGGGAATTCAAGGGACACATCATCCTCTCAAGAGTAGGAAACCCTAAGCCTGCCTGGGACCTAACAAAAACACTACTTAGGTTGTGACCAGAGCTTATCAATAGCACCTACTTTGGGCGGTTTGGATCCAGGAGCGCGGCATCGACTTCATCAAGGAATCGTTCCCCTCCACCTTCACCAGCTCTTTGGATTTGTTGGGCTCATCGTATAATGCTCTACTATACCGTGGAAGTAACTTGAGAGTTTGCATTGTTTTGGAAGCATTTCATTGTCAGTCGGGGCACTGCATCCACAGCTTTTATCTCGGAATCTTCATTTTCAGGTTGAGGACTACTGGGGATGCTGTTAAGGATCTTAAATTAGGTTACCATAATGGGTATATATGGTAGATATATGTAGATATAAGGTTTACCCAACATAGTAACCCTAAACCCTAAGCCCTAAACCCTATATTATACCCCTTTAGTAACTTAAACCCGAAGCCTTAAAGCCTATATTATACCCCTATAGTAACTTAAACGAAGTTCCTTAACAGCAACCCAGATTAGTGTCAGGTCAGGGGGGGTCGAGGTTCAGTTTGGTATTACCCGGAGAGAGGCTGGGTGTACTTAAAGGTCATCCCTTTGGGCCCCCCTTTGGGTACGATATCTACACCTAGCCTCTCTTGGCAGGCATATTCCTTGGAAATCAAAGCAGGCATTTTGGGTTTAGAGTTTAGGGCATGATTCGACAGAATTTGGTCCCCAAAGATGGCCGAAGAATCTTCAAGAGACTTAGATCGCCAGGGATTGGGTTCAGAGTCACATGTGTTGCGGTTCTGTATGTATGGAGTGCTGGAATTTGCGAGCTCGTTCTCGTGCGGAGAATCGTGACTGTGCAGCAACTACACTTCACATCAGGAGCTGGAAGGTTTTTTGGTGCGGATCCTTTCCCCTCTTCCCAGTTAACATGCACGATAGTCAGATAGTCCAGACTCCATTATATAGGGGAGTGTTAAGTGGTATAGCGATTCTTCAGGGGGCAACTAGGAGTGTAGATTATAGCGCATGAACATTCTTAACATTGGCCCGGCATACATGGGGTCATTTCACTTTACAGTGACTGTCCTTAAAGGCGGTTTCGTAAAGGCGCGATTACAACTCTTATTACCCATCGTGGTAACAATCACAGTGAAGGGGCCCTAGGCCCTGAGCCTTGTTACTGTAAAGGGCAATTGCCTGAAGAATGAAGTTGGCAAATACTGGGCTGCTGTTAAGGAAGTTAAATTAAGTTACTATATTGGGGAAACCATATTAATTTCTATATATACCCGTTATGATAACTTAACTTATAACTTAACAGCAACCTTAAACCCTAAACCCCAAACAGCAGTTTCCATTTCATCTTCCACTATCCCTATATAACCCCTATATTATGGTAACCCTGTTACTATCATGGGAACTGCCTGACGCATGAAGTTGGCAAATATTGATTAGCAACGCTTCGACCCTCGAGCCAGGAGCCCCTCAATAGGGTTTAGGGGTTTAGGGTTTAGGGTTTAGGCCTGAAGCCTGACATACTCCAGACTAAAGACTAGGGTTTTCTTCCTGGGGTTAGTAAGGAATAAGGGAGTATACTAATACTGTATATATAGGGGTTGTAACCGCAAGTAAGTTGAGCGTTTAGGAGTTTGAAAATTGAAGAGAAATGACATGGAGACTGGGACTTATTATTAAGGGGCGGGTGCATGGCTCCTGTGGCGCTGGCTCAAGAATGCTTTGATGCGCCCGCGTTGCGAGTTTAGGACCCATGGTATCTGAGGAAGACAGTCGGAAGGCGAGAAGGGAGACAGAGAGCGGGGTGGCAGTTCCATGCAGTTTTTGACGACACATCAGGGTTTTTCATTTTGGCAGGGTCCTTCTTCATTTTTGCCACGTCCTTTTTCAAGCACATGAGGCCTCCATTAGTGGAATTGTGGATTTCTCTCCTCTCAGGAAATGGTGCTTTCAAAATTAGAATCTGGAAGCGACCCCCCAGGCTCCAACCTTATAGAGCAGAGCAGAACCAGCTCTACCTGGACCCCCAAAGCAAGGCTTTAGGGTTTAGGGCGGTTTAGGATTTAGGTGTTGAAAGAGAAGGGGTTTAGGGTTTAGGGTTTTAGGGTTTAGGGTTTAGGGTTTAGGGCGGTTTAGGATTTAGGATTTGGGCTTTAGGATTTAGGCTGTAGGGTTTAGGGTTCAGGGAATAATGGTCTTGGCGTTGTCAGTGTTGGGGTGTGCGTGGTGGACATCATGGTTTTACCTACCAATAAACCCTTAAACCCTAAACCCTAAACCCTAAACCCAATTCATATTCTTGCTTCCGAGCTTGTAGATATGGCAGCGCAGGGTAAACAAAGCTTGTAGCAACTTTACTAGCCCCAAGGCAGAACGATTATGAAAAACTGGCTACCGCCCAAAATCGAAAGTCCCTTCACTCAGATTTCGCTGAAGAATCATAGTTCTGCACTTCATTTTTTAAATCTCAGGAAATGTGATACTATGGTGCAGAAGTTGATGGATAAAATCCTTCATGGCCCGCCTTTGCAGCTAAATCCTAGAAAGTGTGTTGCTGCGTGCTTATAGTCTTGAAGGACTTTTATTCATCAATTGTCTCGTTCCCACCAGGCCGCACATAAAGGCTATATTGGAGTTCCTAAACCGGGTTTTAGGTACTTGCTTGGGGATCATATTATGAGGTCGAGAAATAGGCATGCATCAAAACTGAATAATATCCCAGGAGGAACAGGAGCCGATGAGAAGCATCACGGGATCTCAATTAATCTATTCATGTAGGGCCCACACCCCCTAGTTACCTGCCATCTATCGCTTTTTCATGCGCACCAACACGTCTTCCTGTTGGAAGGAACTCCAAAAAGCGTGAAACCATAAAAACGCTGGACCGCAACCAAGCCCCCAACCCCTAGACCTGAACCCTATAAACACGAAGCCCTGAACCGTGACACCTTAGTTCATAAACCGTAAACCCCGAAACCCTTAAACCCCTAACCCTTAAACCCCTTAAACCCCTTAAACCCCTAAACCCTTAAACCCCCAAACCTTAAATCCTAAACCCCCTAAAACCCTCTATACATACCCATAAGCCTTCCGCCATATCAGGCCCTACAGAACATCTCAGGGGCTCTTTCTGCTGTGGCAGTGGCTGCGTTGGCCGGTGTGGCTACGTATCTGCCATGGAATCTCAAGGTTCGGACTTAGGGTTTAGGATTTAGGGCTTAGGGTTTAGGATGTATTTTGGGTTTACGGCTTAGGGTTTAGGATGAATTGGGGGTTTTGGATTTACGGTTCAGGAAGTTAGGGTTCAACATTTAGGGTTTTAGGTTTTAGTAAATGAGAATTTAGGATTTGGGAATTTAGGGTTGAAGGTTTAGGGTATACAGGGTGGTGCCATCTTTCTTTCAACCACAGTAGAGGTTGCAGGTAGAGTGCTGCCCCCAACCTAAACTACAGTATTGCAGATGCATCATTATTATGCCTTGGCACCGGCCCCACTCATTAACAGTTGGATAATAAGTATAGCATAAATAGAGGCCTCAATATGACCCTATATATTATAGACTGTTAATGGTCGGGGGCAGGACCCAAATTGTTCCTAACGAACTAATGGTCCCCGAAGATGATTCATATTGCGTGGGGCGGGGGGCAGTATCCAGATGATTGGGCTTCTGATTTGGAATCTTATGTTCAGGGTTCCCTAAACCCTCAACCCTGAACCCTAAAATCCTAACACCTGAAACCCTAGAATCCTAAAACCTCAACCCAAAACCTTTAACCCTAAATCCCTAAATCCCTAAACCCTTATGGGGCTTAGGGCTTCAGAGTGTAGAGACAGGCCTCACTGGCCGTGAATGTTGTCCTCTCTGTGCTGGGCTACTTTGCAACCTCCTCAATCTCGAGGACTGGGGATTGTGGGTTTAGGGTGTGGGGTGTAGGGTTAAGGATTTGATGGTTTAGGATTATAGGATTACATAAGTAGGGTACAGGGTGTGGGGTTCGGGGTGTAGGGTTAAGGATTTCGGGGTTGAGGGTTTAAGATTCTAGGATTATATAAGGGTTTAGGGTGTGGGGTTTAGGGGTGTAGGGTTCGCGGTTTACGGGTGGAGGGCTTGGGGTTCAGCGGGCTTGACAAAACAAGTGCTCAGAATGTACTTTCGTGATGATATTGAGTTTCTTTCCTGTGGCGTGGTACACTATACTTCTGCACCGAATTCAAGAACATACAAAACCTTACCTCTCGGAAGCAAGGAATGAAAGAAGCAGCTTCCTTTTCTCTTCCATTCCTTCATTCCATGCTACCCAGAGGTAGGCAAAAACGAACTACATGGGAGCCCCCGGATAGGGCTTTACCTTGCAAGCACTCGTATGTCAAGGACTTGTAATGCAGAGATGCTGGGGTTCTGGCCTGGGAGCTCTAGCTGGAAGGGAGGAACAACATAAAGAAGTGACCAGACAGTTGCCATCGTAGTTTCCTTTCTTTCCAGATATTCAACCCTAAACCCTACCCCCAAACCCTAGACCTTACTCCCGAGCCCCCAAGGCCTAGGTCTGGAGTTTCAGAGGGGTTGCGGTTGGGGCATGAATAGGGTTCACGTCTCTGGGTTTAGGGGTTTTGGCCTAGGCTACAAGGGATCAAAGGCCTCCGCAGGGATCGGGCAAAGTATGTGCAGATGATGCATGTAGACCTGCTAGGTGACTTCCAAAACTCCTGTGACCCAGTGAGGGCACTGCAGACAGGACCAAGGCCACGGGTTTTTGCACCTGTGGAACGCCTATCCCGAAATTCAACTTCCCAGATCTAACCCCAAATTTAGCCTCTAGCCGTGGTTTAGGGTTTAAGATTTAGGGCCTCTGCCTCAAGGACCTTGGGCGACACTTTCATCAAGGTGCGCTTGACCGATTTCCGATGCTTTTGCTCGTTTTTTTCTGGAGGTTTGTGCGGTTGGCAAACTTATGGATCCCAATTTGGGTGTCTCCAAGAGGGGGTCCCCCATAATAGATCCCACAGTGGTCTCCACCTTTGCAATGCAGCAAAGTGCCGGGCTGCGACCGGTACCATGAGACAAGTCTAGCTAAGAGTACATAATCTGGTGCTCTGCAGTACCTTGAAGAGGCGCTAGAAGTTGTGTAACCACAACATCCCTATCTAGCTCCAGAAGCCACTACATCTCTATCTAGCCCCAGAAGGCCTAGAAACCCAAAACCTCTACATCCTTAGCCAGTTTCAGTTCTAGAACTTCATACCCCGAAGCTCTATTCTCATCATGTACCAGGACCCTTCTGATACCCTCAAGTAGTGGCATTTGGTCCCTGATACAGGTATATAGGGTGCAATTGAATGTAGAAGGAGGGTCGAGGTAGACTTCTACAATCCCCCAACCCTAACCCCTCAACCCTCAACCCTAAAGCCTCAACCCTACACCCAATTCTAGTCATGTAGGCTTCTACACCATTCCGAGCTCCGGGCTGAGAGGCCAACTTGCGGGGGATTGACCTCAACAAGAAGACGACAAAGCGCGATGGAGATGGCAACCTCGTGCGGCCTATCGCAGCCTGCCTTGGGGGTGTACAGTCCCCTTTTAAGTGGATAGAATATGGGTATATCATTGGGGATTATATAGGGATAATGGAAGAGAAAATGGAAACTACTAGTTAGTGTTTAGGGCTTAGGGTTGGATATATAGCCCCCCTCAAGTAGGTAGAACATGGGTTATATGGGGATGTTATTCTAATATACTCAAAGCCGTATTCTATCTACTTAAGGGGGACTCTAGGGTTTGGGTTTCGGGCCTTGGCGTTAGCATCGGATTTGGGGCTTAGGGTGTGGGGTTTGGGTTTTAGGGCCTTGGCGTTGACATGGGATTTGGGGCTTAGGGTGTGGGGTTTGGGGCTTAGGGCCTGGGCGCTAAAATGGGATTCGGGGCTTAGGGTGTGGGGTTGAGGATTTCAAGAGGGAGGCTTTCAGAATCGTTCTTGTGAATGTAACTGGGTCAAAAGCCTTGGGGTTGGGAGTTGCCCTAAAGCCTAAACTGCAGTGTGATCATGCCTTTCTTGCTGACGGTGGGCTTAGGATTAAGTCAGGTCAGTGGCAGAAGATTTCGACTGGGCAGGGAAAAAGATTTAGGGTTTTGATAGGGTCTAGAAGTCAGGGTTCGGGGTTATAAACACATTGTACTTTACGACCTTTTGTCATTGCAAGTATAGATGGCGCTAGTCATTGGCAATTTGCATACCTAAGTTTCGGCACCTTCCTAGGGCTAGGATGTTTGAGGGACCGGGACCACCAAGTCTTAAAATGGTCACAGTGCAATCACCCTTTGGAACTTGGAAGCGAAAGAGGGGCACAACGACTACGTCTGTTGTGACCCTAAAGCCTAAACAGCTTTATCGCTCGGCTTTCCATGAGTAACTTGCAGAGGGCAAATCATGCTGTCAGGTTTTTGGGTTTAGGATTTAGGCTGTGGTCTAAGGAGTGCCACTAAGGCGCGGGGTGATAAATTTTCCCATGGCTTGCAAATGTTCAGGGTGAAGGGTTTTGTAGTTAGGAAAGCAACGACAATCCCCAAATTGCCGCTGACCTTAAAATCTTGGCGTTGTAGAAATTGGACTTCTTGTGGGACTCCAGGCATATTCCATGCCTACACCCAAAAACTGTCTCTTTGCCACTAAGGAAGGCATCCCGATCCCAGAATCTCAGGGCACGGTTGCAGCGGCTGTGTACATCCTCTTGCTCTCCGTGTTCATCCCGTTTGCCTTCGCAAGCTACGACTTAGAGTTCCGCTGGGCTTGGGGTTTTGGGGTCTAGGTTGTGGGGGTTGGGGATGTGGGGTTGAGGGTTTCATGGTTGGGGCGTAGGCTTAGGGTTTAGGGTTTATATAGGATTCAGGGTGTAGGGCTTAGGGGTCTCGGGGAGAGGGATGATTGAGCTCAGGAATCAAGGTGTAAGTGTTGCGTGAGGTTTCAGGGGGAGGTTCAGGACATGAACTACAGAAGGAAATGTGTCCACAGACTTTACCGCAGGCATAGTAGCTTGCTGTTGTGAGCGAACATTTGTTTAGCAAAGCGTGCTGGGCATTCGATTCAAATTCAAGATCAATCAGCGAAAGTACAAGCAGCCATGTTTGGATACAGCCTCTTGGCATTGCTCTGTGCTGTGGTAGTCTTTAGTGTCAGGTTTGGCTTTGGTGACTGCCGAAACTTTCTCAAAGGGTCCATGTAGCTATATTATCATTCCAGGGCCCCAAGGTAATTATCTGGGAGTCCTCTTTGGGCTCTCAGTGGAAACTGCATACCCTAAACCCCAGACCCTATACTGTCAACCCTAAACCCTAAACCCTAAACCCTTAACCGTTGTATACCTACATGCACCTTTTGGGTCCAGGCTCTTCCCCCACGCTGATATGGCGGAGTACTTGGCAGCAGTGCTCACAATTACCTTTGCTTCGTTCATGGGCTTTGCAGATGACGTCCTAGACCTGCGGTGGAGATACTACCCTGTGAGTTCAGAGAGTCCAAACTTTGGAAGTTTATTCTCCTGTAGTTGGCAAATTGCTCTGAACTTGTTGATTCCTGCCTGTCATGCTATCGAATTTAAGGATATAAGATACCTCTGCCGTTTTTAGCCACACTGCCTTTGCTTCTGGTCTACTACGCCAATGGAAACGAGACTGGTGTTATGGTTCCAAACCAACTTCGATGGCTACTGGGAGATGCAATTGATCCTCAGCTCCTGTAGAACAAAGTTTTACGATTTTTTATGGATACCTGGGCCCACTATAGGGGTTAGGGTTTAGGGTTTAGGGCTTGGGGTTCTGGGTTTAGGGTTTAGGGTTTAGGGTTTAGGATTTTTATGGATACCTGGGCCCAATATCAATCAAAAAACACAGATTTTCTAAGTGTATTTCAACAAGAACCCAGGATCTGGGAGTCTTCTTTTATATTTTCCTCCTGATGCTCGCCGTCTTCTCGACCCACGCCATCAACATCTACGCTGGCGTGAATGGCCTGGAAGTGGGTCAAGCAGTTGTAATCGCAGCGTCAGTTCTGTGCCTGAATATCGTGCAGCTGCATCGGATACCGGGCCAGTATAGGACCTACAGAGCCACTGGGTCATTCTTGAAGGTAAGTTTACGACTTTCTCATTTTTTGAGTGAAAAATGGCATCGTGCTGTAGCAATGTTCCTGCAGTGACTCAGGACAGTCACGTGCAATCCGTGTTTCTCATTGTGCCCTTCTTGGCAGTGAGTATGTCGCTGCTGCGTCTCAACTGGTTTCCAGCGAAAGCCTCCAGGTGGCAGGTACTGGCTCTTAGTAGGGAACATGGGGAATGTATTATATAGGGATTATATTGGGATTATATTGGGATTATATAGGGGTTATATAGGGATTATATAGGGATTATATAGGGGTTATACAGGGATTATGTATTCCCTTATTCCCTATTAAGAAGTTGTAGCCAGGTAATATCCCATCGTACTATTATGTTCAACACAAGTGCTCCGTAAGAGCTAAGAAGACGTTGCTTGCTTTGACAGCTGTTGAACTTAGCATATGGGCGTTTCCAAAACAGGGGCCGCTTTGGGGGAGCCGTTATAATTGCGATGTCTTGTAAGGGCTATTATGGGGACCTCTACCTACAACTAGGACTGCGGTATGTTGGAGTCTAGTTTGGGGCATCTACCTTTTGCAACCCCCTGTGTTGCAACAGCTCATTGGCTTTGACTGACTAGGCGCGGCGCAAGTGACAGTAATGCAAAGAATGCTAACAATAGGAAAAGTTGAACAAGGGTGATATATGGTAATAACAGAGGCCAATTGCAAAGGTACTTTGAGTCAGATCAGTCGTAGTAGTTATGACAAATATCCAAAATGTTTATAAGAACCATTACTGATGCTAAGAACAGTCGGAGGAACGGTTTTGTGTTTCAACATTGTATGTTGGCGTGATCCGTAAACCCTAAACCCTAACCTAAACCCTAATTTCGCTGCATAGGCACCACAGTACCCAGCCAAGGTCTTTGTCGGCGACACATACTGCTATTTTGCCGGCATGACGCTGGCTGTAGTGAGCATTATCGGACATTTTAGCAACTGGGCCGTTTTTGATAAACTTGTCTGCAAACCTTTTTCAAACCACAATAACTGTCCATTGCATTATCCTTACGTGCTCAAACGCAGCCCATGTACATGTCTGGTCGAGACCTGGGTGATGCTTTCTTAGAGCTTTTGGGACTTGCTTTAGCACTCCAAGCAGGGAACCGGAATGTTTGTGCGACACTTGTTTGAATGCTAGGTAAATTGGGTCATTCCCCCTCCCAGTAGCTGTCCTTAAAGGGGCCTTATGAAGGGGGTTCTTATAACTCCTATAACCCATTGTGTAACAGTTACTGTAAGGGGGAATGACCCAATAGGTAAACTAGTTATAGAAAAAGCAGGCAAGACCATGGTGCTTCTCTTGATCCCGCAGATTCTGAATTTCCTGTACTCCTGCCCGCAGCTTTTCAAATTTGTCGGGATCCCATGCCCAAGACATCGAATGCCTGCTTACAACGCATCGGACGGCACCGTCGCTTGGAAAACGTGTTCTGGAAGTGTTCTGGTAGGACACAGACATTTGTCCCCTCGCACTGTACATGTTACGGAAAGGAGGTGAGCAGTAGAGGGTGGGATCCCAAACTGCCCAGGGTTTCAGGGTTTAGGGTTTTAGGGTTTAGGGTTTAGGGTACAGTTTTTTCTTTTGGTAGTGGACAATTTTCTAGACTCTGAGCCCCGAGAGTTTAAGTTGGTCGATCATTCAGCGCTTGGTTGGCAGAGTCAAATGGCTTAGCGAAGTTTAGGGCTTAGGGATGTTTAGGGTTAATGGGCCAATCATACAGCCCCTTGGGTGTAGTTGGCACAGTGAAGGTTTGCAACAGCTATGCTGAGTTCAAACCCTCTGAATTGAAGCCACTGGGACGTCTGGTGTTTGCTGTGCTGAAGACCTTGAAGCCTGACGGCAGATGGCAACTTTTTTGTTGTGCGAATGCCTTTAGTCAGGGCGTTTTGGCAACCCCAACCCCAAATTAGGACCCCATGACCATCATATGATAATCATAGGGTCCTAATTCTGGGGGTTGGGGTTACCAAAATCTCTTTATCAGCCTTTGCGATCCATGAGTCTACTTGTAGCCATCCACATCACTCCCGTAATTGGAGACTCTGCGAAAGTTCTCAGATGCTGAAGCGTGTTCACACGAATTCCGCACCACAACCTCTCACACTGAATTTACCTAGGGGGTCCACTCATCTTGAGTGTAGTTATTTTTTTACCCACTCAACAAGACTACATCCTAAGAGCAGACACCTAAGCCGACACCTGCTCAAATGCCCAAACCCCGTAACTCCAACCCAGACTCTCTAGCCGTGCATGGCGGTATTCCACAAAATTCTATAAATGGAAGTTGCCCTAAATAGGGGGACCCCAATAAAGAGCCGAAAATACTATAGTCCTTATTATGGGGACCCCCAAAATGGTGGCATAGGCATCAAAAAAATTGATACGGCATCACAAAAAATAGAATTGATGAGCATCAAAAAAATGATCCTTAATAATACTACTGCTATTGCTACTGCTACTATTTTTACTACTGCTATTATTCCTATTGTTATTATTGCTATTAGTATTACTATTACGCTCATTAGTACTGTTTCTAGTCTTAGCATTATTATTATCATTGCTATGAGTATGACTATTAGTATTTCTATTAGTATTTCTGTTATAGTACTAGTAGTAGTAGTAGTACTACTACTACTACTATTATGATTATTACTATCGTTACTATTATTGTCATTACTATTACTATTACTATTACTTTTACGATTACTATTACTGCGTTGCGAACATCATTTTGTTTTTTGATGCTCATTTATTTTGATGCCGGACGCCAAGCTTCATTTTTTTTGTTTTTGTTAGGCTCAAATTTTTGTTTTGATGCTTAGCATTGTTTTGATGCGTCACCCCAAAATGGTACCCCTAATTTAAGGAAACTTCCACATCCTGTAGATCCCGCAGATTTCATCCCACAGAGCCTAAATCCCGTAGACTTAACCGCACAGAATCCTAAGCCGGGTTGCTGTTAAGGAGCTTAGAATTGAATTACTTGAGTCAGGAAACTTCATTAGCTACCATATACCGTCTTATTGTAACGTGATTTCATGTTCCTCGACGGCAGCCCAGTAAACCCTGAACCTTAAACCCCAATCCCTAAACCCTGAACCCTAAACGTAGTTCTGCTGTGCGATGCGCTTGTCTAAACGTAGTTTGAGGAAATTGGTCCATCTGCGGCCAGCCGCCAGCGAGGATGCTGTGCAGATGCTCGCGCTCAACCCTCACGTTCAGGGTGTAGTAGGGTCTTGGGTTACTGCCCTCACTCTCTAACAGTTGGATAATATAAAACACTAAGAGTGTAGTTACACATCGCCCTTAATCAGACCCTTAATATAGACTGTTACAGGGTGGGGGGGGGGGCGGTGCCCAACCTCTATGGGTTCGAGTTCATAGGGTTGAAGGTTTTTTTTTTTACAGTTTATGCGCCATTAGGATGTGTATACCCAGACTTGCCGAATACTCGTCAACTGGGTAGCTGTTAAAGGATTTAAGCTAAGTTACCATAGTTTGGGGTGATAATAGACCATAGGGTTTCCTTATCATAGTGACTTAATTTAAGTCTCTTAGAAGCAACCCAGTACCCTAAACACTAACACTAGCGTTTGTAATCGTTGTCCCCAAACCCTAAGCCCTAAACCCTAAACCCGATTGGACAGCAGGGTACAGTCATCCAAACGGCCTCCCAGAAAAGAAGCCTACCCCTAAGGGTCCAACCCAAATAATACTAAAACCCTACTACTTGGGTCCTTGGACCCTTAGGATACACTTCTAAGGCTCAGGGTTTGTATTTGAGGTTTTTGGCGTAGGGTTTATGGTGATTCAGGGTGTCCCCGATACAGTCAAAGTCATGAAGTTGCAGCGTGGGATAGCCATTAGTTGATGTTACTTCTCCCGCTTTCTGGGCCTTGGGTTAAGGGTTTAGGCCTAAACCCTAAACCCTAAAAAGGGTTTAGGGCTTCCTGGGCCTTGGGGTAGGAGGATTTTGACGTTTGAGGAGTGAGGACTTGCGGCTTGGAATTGCCAGCTGCAAAGGTTTGGGGTTTAGGGTTTAGGGGTTTAGGGGTTTAGGGGTTTAGGGTTTAGGGTTTAGGGTTGGGCTTCATTAGGATCTCTGTTGGGCCGCTTAGTGGCATTGGCCCGAGACCAGATTGTTAGTCTTCGTTTAATGCATCTTGAAATCGACGTTGGCTTCATAATCTGCAAGTAAAGGCCGGAAGAACTGGTCGGGAAGTGGCCTAATAGAGAACTCGTGAACGCGTCAAACTCGGAAACGGTTCGTGCAATTCTCGTCCCCCAGAGAAGTCAGAATACTGCTGCCAGCATTAATTAGAGGGCCACAGGTTTGCATTTCCAAGCTCTGCGCTGTAATCCCTGAACCCCTAAACCCTTAACCTTAACCCCTGTACCCTCCAGGTAGAGCCTATTGGAGGCATCGACTCGAGACTTCCTTGAGCCGCTCCTTCATGGAACCATAACGCCACCTGAAGGTATGTACTCAGACATGGTATGCTCATGGTGTGCACCGAGCGAAAAACCCAAATTACATGCCCATGCTTTCAACCTTTGACTTCAATGCTGTCAGCCCTGAATTCTGAATTTGAAAGGTTTAGGCCGCCACTTGTTCGAGTTATGTAGGCATTTTCAGTTCAGAAAACAGCGTCCTCAGTTACATGCCCAAGAAGAGGTCCTTTTATTTTGATAACCCGAAGAAGCCCTGCCCCCCCCCCCTTTTGCCCAGAAAACCCTTGGTCTTTGGTTGCCCCCCAAAACACCGCCTATCCCTATCTTGCAGGAGTTAGTAGGGAATAAGGGAAGGGAATACAGCCCCTACGTGATCTATTCCCTACGAACCCCCGGTAAGCGTACACAATCCTGTAAAACCCCAAACCCTAAGCCTCTCAGCCCTAAACCCTAAACCCTAAACCCTAAACGATGCGCGTCCCTAAACCGGTGAAACACGTCATGTAAGGATGAGCAACCTCACTCTCATCAATTTCGTGCTCTATGCATCCTGCCTGAAGCAGATCGAGGGTTTAAGTTAGCACACGGTTTAGGGTCTAGGGTGTAGGCCGTAGAGATTAGGGATTCAGGGCTTAGAGGTTAATTAGTCATTTAGGGTCTAGGATTTAGGGGCTGGGGTTCAGGACAAGGGTTCAGGGTTTAGTCGCATGAGGGTTCCTGCCTGAACAAGATCGAGGCTTCGATTTTGTACACCTGTCAGGGTCTTGGGTGTAGGCGTTAGAGGTTCGGGGTTCAGGGTTTAAGGACCAATTGGGGGCTGTGTGTCTAGGGTTGAGGCACAGCATAATGGGATTTAGGGACTGTCAGCGTATACGGAAAAAGTAAGGAGATCTTTGCAGGGGACCCGATAAAGAATCTATGGGGGGTGATGTTGAGAAGCTTCCACATAGGTGCGCGTCAAAATGCCTGTGTTGAAATCCTTGCGCGCAACCATTGTTGTAAATATGGGAGCTTTGGTTTGCGTATCAACACTACCAGGTCATTATTACCCATGTTTGCACCAATGCTCAGTAAACACACCTGTTTCAGTCTAGCTGAACTCTTTCTGCCGAGGTTCTCGGGCCGTGTCGAGAAGATGTTTTGTGTCGCCGCCTTTTGTCACTTCAGTTGCTTAGCTGCTGTTCACTTTTGGAGCTTGGGTACGAGTTCCAGTGACTTGAGTGATAGCAGGACCCTAAACCCTAAAGGGGGAAATTGAAAAATCGGCGATCGTGGAAGGTGCGGCATGGTCTTGATCAGTCAAGGATGGCTGGATCATTTTCCTTGTTACATAGAGATTGGACAGACCCCGGCACATGCTTGAACATCCATGGTCCTTAGGATCGAGGGTTCGGGGCTTGTTTTGAGGCATTTAGGGTTGAGGGCTCGGAATTTTTCCAGATATGATACGCTCAAAAACCAACAGCACCTGTGGGTGATCTGGATCCGTCATAATTGGGCGAAAGGTTTGGGAGGGTGGTGATGGTCCTGGCGGATGAGAGGTTTTTCTTGGAAGCGTGGCCTCTGAGAACTCTAACCCTAAGCCTCTGCATATCGCTCATAGGAGCTGAGGTCTGAGGTACCCCTATGCGTCCCTGTGGCTCTACTCGATTTAGGGTTTCGGGGTGGATGGGGGAGGTTGGATACCAAACAGACTGTAATTCCTGGGGTGTAAGGCACAAAGGGTGGTGCAAGATTTCCTCCATCCACTGTATGTACCACTGTCCAAGTAAAACCCCTTTAAGGGACCCGAGCATAACCGCGTATGAAACCTTCAGGATTCAGGGGACCGAGGTTGGCAAGTTACTTCCTATAACCATCCATGTATCAAACCTTACATGGGAGTTTCCAAGAAGCGGGGTGCCTTGGGGAGCCTCTATAATAAGGAGTATAGTACGTTAGGGTTGATTTTGGGATTCCCTGTTTAGAATGATAGAGTAATTAGTTTCCATGTTCTTCGTTCACTCCCTTTTAACCACCTTAATTAGAACCAAAACCTTAAATCAAACCCTAAACCCGAAAACCTTGAAGAAAGCCCTACACCCCGAACATTCCAAGTATGACCCCTGCATATCTCCACAAAACCCCTACATATCCCTCGATGACTCATAAATATCCGCTTCACCCTATAATAAACCCTGAACCCCAAACCCTAAATCCCCTAAACCCTATAAACCCTATAAACCCTAAACCCTGCAAGACCTAAGGTTAGCGAGTACACTCCTGTGCTTCTCTTTGCGTTTTGGCCTGGCGAGCTACATCTTCGATGTGGTGCTCTGAAGCGCATGCATGAAACTTGTAGAGGGTAGGGTAGAGGAGGGTTCTGGGGATGGAGTTTAGGGTTTACGGTTTAGGGTCAGGGTTAGTTTGGGTTTAAAGCATAGGGGCTTCGAGTTTTGGAGTTTGGGGCCTTAGAGCTTCAGGGCTTCATTTTGAAAAGTATGTGGGATGTAGTAACCGCAGTAGTGCTGCTCTTTGCTGATGCTCTGTAATTGCAGCTCTGTTTTCTTCCGATGCCTATGCAGCAGCCTCGAAACCATATGGACCATGAAGCTTGGAATCTCTGAAGCTTGTTTAGGGTTTAAGGTCCAGGGTGTAGGGGCAAATAATATCATATTCATACTTCCATACTGTGGATGGACACAACCCTGCATATCCCCACATACCTCAAGCCTGGCGAATTCTGATAACACAGTGTACCTGAGATCATGGAGGCCTTCATCCCTCAACCGTTGTACCATGCATGCAAGTCCGACAAGCCTCACCCTGATGGTGAAGAGCGCAGACCTGCGCATTGGAGGGCAGCCTAGGTATCGTTTGAGCCCCAGCTTGAGCTTGAGGGTTCAGGATGTATTCCCCTAAGCCTTGAACGCCTGAAGCCTAAACCCTTGGGGCGCACCTTCCATTTTAAGTATACTTGGCAAAGATTGAAGCTCGGGACGCAATGGTACGTTGGGGTGGAAGCCTCGAAGCGCTCCGGATTCTCACCCAGGACTCAGTGCCTTAGGTGGTCAGGGAAATGGGAGCTCCACACTTGCAGCTTGCAGCGTTGCCATGAATCCAGGCAAACTTTGCAAGGCCCTACCTGCAACCTACCTACATCTTTACGGGTTGTACTTATAAGTTACGGGGCGCCCAAAGCTTCACAAGCAGCACTGTTTTGCGAAAGAGGTTTTCTGTGTGGAGTCTTTGCAAGGCGCAGTATTTCGGCTGTATCATACGCAGGACCCCAAACCCTAAACCCTATGGTATGTTTGTTATCCTTGGCGTTTAGGGCGCTCCACCGAGCACAAAAAGCTACTGTCACTGGGTTCATAAACCGGTTTGTTCAAACTGGGGTATATGGCCTACGGACTTAAGTTAGGTTGGAGGGACCTATCAAGGGGGGTATACGGGGTTAGGGGGACCTTGAAGGGATCTACTACAACTTTAGTCCAGGGCTCATATAGCCATACCTAGGGTCA
The DNA here is from genome assembly GCA_905231905.1 of Symbiodinium pilosum. NCBI lineage: Eukaryota > Dinophyceae > Suessiales > Symbiodiniaceae > Symbiodinium > Symbiodinium pilosum. The sequence goes on along the minus strand of CAJNIZ010011225.1, from coordinate 99,534 downwards.
GTCCTCCTTACAGTAGCTATCCCTAAAGGGGCGTTATTCAGGGGCTGTTATAACTCCATTCACCAACTATGGGGGAGTAAGCTTAGCTAATACCTTGTAATCCCTTAAACCCTAAACCCTAGGTCTTTAACCCTAAACCCTGATTCCTAAAGCCAAACCAGGGTCCTGTCTTGGTTCCCTGGAAATAATCCTCAAAAGTGGCTCATAACTTCGAGAACAACCCAAATGTACGTTGTGCACATCACGACGACCTCGGGTCCCGACCTCACCTAACATGGTGGTCCATATAGAAAGCTATCCCCATTTTGCTTACTTTCAGGTTCTGAAACTATTGTATTTGAATGATGGTTCCAATGCAGAACAATGCCAATACTGCTTATTTTCAGGTTCTGAAATTATGCATCAGCGGGGTCTCTTGAAACCCTAAACCTTAAACCCTGCAAAATGCGAGGTAGCTCCCTGACACCATGGCTTCCTTTACCATTTCTCTACTCACACTGCCTCCCCTGTTGGGTTCCCTCCAAATTGAGGTTCTGAAAAGGATTCTTAGGCGAATTGAAGCTTAAGCCCTAAGCCCTGAGCCCTAAGCGCTAAGCCCTAAACCCTGAACCCTAAACAGGAACCTTGGGGCAGTATAGGGGGAGTGGCAAGGGACCTCAGGGTGATTCCCTGAAGATAGCTTACCGCTGTGCCGCAAGGGCCAGAAAAAGAGATGCTGAGCAGGGGTTGAGGGTTTAGGATCTAGGGCTCAGGATTTAGGGTTTAGGTTTTAGGGCTTAGGATGTAGCGTTTAGGGTTTAGGATCTAGGGTTTAGGGCTAGGCTTTGCGACCTAAACTCAGCATGGGGTACCTATTTTGGGGTCTTCAGACCATTCGGCAAAGCCAACAAATCGATGTTGTGGATGGTCCTGAACCCTAAGCCCGAATGTTTTGGATGTTTCGTTTGGGCGGGCTGGGGTTCCCAAATTTTTGGAGAGGACTAGATGCAAAGTCTGCATTGGGGGCTTCTCTGATACGATGCATGGTGACATGTCTAGGTTGGGTACTTTCCCGGCCCTTTAAAAGTTGGATAGTATTTATACCATAGTTGTATACAGCCTTCTTAATGTCACCCCTATTGTAGACTGTCAATGCGTGCGGGCAGGACCCAATGTATAGCGTATGGTGCAAGGTGTTCTCAGTCAAGACATTCGGCTGTGGCACAGGAAACCAGGATGACTTTTTCTTCGTTTTCTCACGGGGTAAAAATGGAGAAATATATATATATATATATTTATTTATAAAGGCTCCACCCTAAGACGCCACTGAACCCGAAATCTAGAGATGGCTGCAAATGCGTGGCACCCTCGCAAGCAATACCAAGCCAGAACGCGACAATATGAAATTCCAAACTTGAAACGAAGGCGTCTACTTTCCGGATACCACTTCCTAACACGAAGAGAGCCTAAATGTTGGCGGCCTGGGTATACTTACTATCAGGGGGGGGGTGGTGTATTTGATATTGGAAAGGCTTAATTTGCATTCCCCTTTTTTACGTTGTATCAGAAAACCGTATTCGAAGACGATTTTCCGGGCCCAAGTACCGCTGAGGTTGTTGTTTACCCAATAAACCGGGAATTGTTTGGAGGTTATCCGCATGATAAACTCATCTGCTTGCATCAGTGCTAAGTGTCTATACAAGGAAGACCTACCCCAACCATAGCCCTAAACCTTAACCCAACAAACAATGGGCTTCGGATTTATAGCTTAGGGTTTCGTGTATGTACTACTGTTGATACTGAAAACCTTATAGTGCACATTAGCATCATAGTTCCCAAGGTTTGTGGTACCCAGGGACATGCGGAGTTGTTAGCGTCAACCGTATGTAGCTAATTTGCGACTGCTGGGCACCCTAAAACCTACACCATTTCCCTAAACCCTAAGCCCCGAACCCTAAATCCTGAACCTCAAATCCTAAACTCTGAACCCTACACCGCGCCTAAGCCCTAAAACCTAAGCTTAGGCGCCCTCTGCCCCAAGCCCGGAATGTTTAGGTACGTTCCAGCCCAAAACCTCAGACCCCGACTTCAAACCGTTTGGGCAAAGAAAGTGAAGCTTAAACCTTGGGTACTGCCCCTACCCAGTAACAGTCTATATTAGAGGTCTCATTAAGGGCTAGATATAACCCTATGTTATTCTTATTATCCAACTGTTACTGAGGGGGGGGGAGTACTGAACTTAAACCCCCATAGAACCCTAGTTGCCATCTTCTTTTCGATTTGGCTCTCCATGATTCTGCCGTATATCCCAGCAGTCTCCCCTTCTATCCTAAACCCTAAGCCCTAAAGCCCAAATCCCTAAACCCTAAAGCCCTAAACCCTAAAGCTTAAACCCCAAACCTTACCCTTTGAGTAAGGTAAGTGGTGGTCATGGTCAGAAGGCATGATGCAGGCACCCTCGGCTGGTTACAATCTTCAGATCGAGGGCAGAGATTTCATGGCCGGTAGGTAGTGAGATTTAGGGATTTAGGGTTTAGGGGTTTAAGGGTTTAGGGTTCGGCCTCATTACTGATGCAAGCAGGGCTTGGAGTCTAGGATTTTAGGGTTGTGGGGTTCAGGGTGTAGGGTTTTGGTTTGGGCACAGGGTTGTGGAGTTTTCCCGTGTCCCGAAAGTACAAAATAATGGCCCAACACTTGTACATGTAGATATATTGGTTACTGCCCCTACTCAGTAACAGTTGGATGATAAGTATAATATGGCTATATATAGCCCTCAATAGGACCCCTAATATGGACTGTTACTGGGTGGGCGCAGTACCCAATAGATATATACAGCCAAACAGGCCGTTGTTCTACATACTTTGTGGGTTCAGATAGGGTTTTTGTATTGGGGGATGGGACCTTGAAGAAGAGATCCTAGCGGCTTCAGTATCGTAGAAGAGCTGAACAAAGTCCTTCTTTGCAGAGTTGCGTAACATCATTGGTGGTTGAACACGTCTCTGCACCAAGAATTGCTGCTGTGGTCTACTGAACGCCGGCGTATCGAAATCTACTGGAGCCGACTTACAGAGTCTCTGCAAGCTATACCGAAATTCGCTTCCAGGCCCCATACAAAGTCGCAGAGGCTCTCGGTGGGTCCAGGGCCGATGTCATGAATGCTTGGAAGGTGCGGGAGTAGAGAAGGCCTTGGCATCTGATTGTAGAGCACCATAGTACACGCGTCCTATGATTCATATTCATTGAATTACTTCACATTATAAGCATCCTACCAGTCATATCCACAGAACTAGTTCATGGTATGCACATCCTGTGAGGTAGTTTACCGTCTCGGCAAAAGTTGTCAGATTGCCCACTTGGGACCTCCAGGCCTACGGCCCTGTTGCCGCCATACCCATCTCAGCCATGCCCATCATCTTGCATCCCCTGATCTTCTTCGCGAAGCTGCACCTCGGCGTATGAGCTGAAGCCTAAACTCCTCAAAGGGTCAAAAGGGGGTGATATGGGGAATTTATATAGGGGACGACTATAGGGGTTATTAAGAGGGGTACTAGGAGTTTAGACTATGGGCTAGATGAGTCGAGAAACTTATTTAAACCAAAAGCTAGAGGTGAAGTTCCTACAGAAGCCATACTTTGTACTATGTAGGGTTTAGGGTTTAGGGGTCGGAGTTTAGAGTTTATAGGGTTTAGAGTTTGGGGCAAAGCAAAGACCAGCGAGCTGTTGGACTGTTACTCCCCTTATCCCCTAGACAATTATTAGCGCACCATCCCACTCTAAGCATTGAGGCCGCTCCATGTTGGGACTCCGATGTAGTGGATTGGGTTCAACTGGGTCGCTGTTAAGTGAACTTTAAACAAGTTACCAGAGTATGGGTACGTAGTAGACAAATAGGGTTTCCTTACTACAGTAACTTGATTTAAGTTCCTTAGAAGCAACCCAGTCAAAGGTTGGGTGAGGGATTGAGGGATTTGCATTGGGTTTCCTCACCAAGCCGTGCTTGCAATTTAATCCCCTCCCTCTAATATTAACCCGCCCCCCTCACCCCCCCTAATATGAAATATTCCGATTGTGTGGTATATTCTCATATATTAGGAGTATTGTATTGTATTTAAAGGGGGTGGGGGGGTGTGTTAATATTAGGGGCGCGGGATTAATGAGAGGCTTCAAGATTTCTGTTGGAGGCAGAGGGGGCCTACGGGGTTAGAGAAGAATTGCCTAGGCCTCTGAGACTTGCATACGGAGCATCTTTTGGGTTTATGGCTCAGGGATTATACACTCGCGGAAACTAACATGGAAACCCAAAAAAGGGACCTATAAAGACTACAGCCCTTCTAAAAGTGGAATATGTGGGTTTCCATGTTACTTTGGGGGAGTGTAGGTATGTTGGGAACATACACTAAATCCTTATCCGACGCCTGGGAGTTTTTTATGAAGCCAGGGGCAGCGAAAACGGATTCTCTAAGCGCTGACGTATTGCCAAAGAGTTAGAGTTCCCCTTAAGTAGATAGGATATGACTTTGGGTATATTGTAATAAGATCCCCATATACCCATATTCTATCTACTTAGGGGGGACTACAAGTGCTTGAAGGGGATGAGGGCCACACTAGAAGACCACACTAGTGTTTATCAGGGAAAGCCACTTTTTCCTTCAATGTCGTGCAGAAACGCCGGTCTGTCGCGCTTTGGGATTTCTATGCGCCTTGAATTTGCATCTACAGTCAAAATCAGGGTCATGGGCCCCCAAATGTTGAATCAGATCTGTCGCTGCCTGAGCAAGCTCCCGACACAGTTTCAGTTATGGAGTTCAAGTTGCTAAGTTAGCATTACGAAGACTGCTCACATTATTCACTATGTCTTCATAAATTTTGGTACCTTCTGCCAAAACCTCCTCCGGGCAACCTCCCCGAGACCTTGTTATCAACCTTGTTTTGAGCCCCTAAACCATCCTAAACCCTAAACCCTTCTTCAGGCCTAAACCTAAACCCCATATCCAGCCCTTGCTAGTCGGGCTCGAATTTTCCCCCGGATCCGAATAGCCACTTGCCATGACATATAACATTATATAGGGGATTATAGAGGGATTCTATAGGGGTTATACAGGGATTACATAGGGATAACGGAAAAGAAAATGGAAACTGCTATTTAGGGTTTAGGGCATGAGTTTGGCAATTTTGTGTTTTGTAAAAAAGGACCTTTACAGCAGTGTCCTAAGCTTGAGGGTTAGGGGTCCCAAACTTCCCTCATCATCAGTCTTCATAGACGACCCCTACGGAAAGACGCAAGCTGCAGAGCCAAGAGGGGCTAGGTGTATGTATGGTAAGGGGGGAAAGGGGGAAAGGGGACACATATGATGACCTTTAGGTACACCCAGCCTCTCCTGGAGGTCACTGGGCTCTTGTAGAACGAAATTTTACATTTCTATGGATACCTGGGCCCAATATCAATAAGACAAGATCTCCTTTTAATGGTATTTCAAGAAGAACCCAGGTCAAAGATGAGTGACTTCGTTCTGCTCACAGCCATCCTTATCGGCCGCATCGTGAAGCCACTCTGCTTGCGCATCTGGGGGGGTGGTTCAGGCAGATATCTCAAAGATGCCTGAGCCTCAAGCCCTAAACCCTAAATCCGTAACAACCCGTAACCCTTAATCATAAATCCTAAACCCAAAATCCTGAACCCTAAGCCCTAAACCCAGACAGCATTGAGGGAGACCTAGGTACATATTCGCTGCTATCCCTTCAATAAGCCCAAAGGCTCATAATTTGTAAGTAGGTTCCCTAACCCTCTCGTAATATGAGCTATAGTCTAAACTCCTTACAGGGGGGTTATATAGGGGATTATATAGGGGACTACTGTAAGTGTTATTAAGGGGGATACTAGGAGTTTAGACTATGCCTCATATGAGGGTTCGACAAGGAAGGCCCCCAAATTCCAAGAACAGCTCTGCTGGTATGCTTCCTTTTGTCGAAGATCCTTTATGGCGTGCGGCAGGGCCTGTGATTCAGAACGCTGCAGCAGGCTCAGCATTACAGAGCCAATCGCAGGTAATTAGTCTCAACACCCCTTAGCTTGAAACTCACCCTTCACCCTAAGCCTTAAACCCAACTTTTTAACCCTAAGCCCCAGGCCACCTAAAGCCCGAAACCCTACACCCAACACCTTAAGCCCGGAACCCTAAACCCTGACTCTCAGCTGGTCGCGCGCTTGCAGTGCGATGCGCGTGGCAAGACTATAAACCCTTAATCCTACCCTTGTGCACCTACACCTTAAGCCCTTAGCCCTAAACCCGCAAAACCTTAAATCCGCAAAATCCTAACCCTCAACCCCAACCCTAAACCCTACCATTGAATATCTTAGGTACAGCATCATGGCACAGATGGCCCTGACGGCACCCCACCTGCTGAAGTTCTTCGGAGCCTCTCAGGAGGCTTTCCTCCGCTCGGCTTTGGGGGTTTAGGGTTTTAGGGGTTTAGGGGTTTAGGGTTTTAGGGTTTAGGGTTTAGGGTTTAGGGTTTTAGGGTTTAGGGTGACTTTGGTTCGCGGGGTTGGGATATAGGGTTTAGTGTCAAGGATTTAGCGCTAAGAAACCCTAAGCTCTAAACCCTAAAGCCTTGAATCTTAAACCCTAAGCTAAACCCTAGACCGTAAACTAAACTCCTAACCTTATAAAACTTATATCTGGGCTTTCCATAGACCTGAACCTGTTCTTCGATGTAAGCCTTTCCAAGTCTGAAGCCCACAGCCGCGGAACCTTCGAAAGACCGATTCCTGTATCTTACTAGTAGGAGTCAGTAGGAAATACGGAATATAATTTCTATATACCCCCTGTATAACGTATTCCCTTATTCCCTACTAAGCCCGAAGAAGGTATTGGAGTTCAGGAACTTTTGCTAGGTAAATCTGCACATGGCGTAGCTAGTACGTTTTCTATGTCTGGTAATCAAAGCTGATTTTCCATTATGGTGACGTAGCCGTACACCAGGCTGACCCGTACACCTCAGTTTAAGTTGCTCAGCAGCACCCCAATAAGCATTGCTTTCAGTTGGCACAGGTCATCCAGGCAGTGAAGAAGACTAAAGCGAACTGAGCAGCCCCCGTCGTTGAGTGGCCCTTCATGGAGGTTGTTCTTCGGCTAGATAGGAAATGCTCAAGTTATAGCTACTGGGATATAGCTTATATCCCCCCATAGTTACTATTGAAGATACCGCGATCGTTTGTTGATATATATATATATTCTCCTAGTGATTTCTTTGGGCACAAGGTAGAAGCCTCAAGAAAAGCCGGTGTTGTTTCCTTATCATCAGTATATAACTATCATCTAGAAGGCCTTAAGATCCTGTTTTCTTGCAGAATGTTCCCGCACACCCTTTAAGGAACCCAGTTTTTCTTTCGGAGTCACGAGACTATTGGGACTATTGAGCTGATTTAGTATCTGTGTATACACATTCATTTCCAATCTACAAGCGAGACACAGTTTTGGAAAACCCCATGTGCTGGTCATGGTGGGTCTGCATTGGTCGAGACAGTTGCCAGCCAATGGGCTTCAGACAGATTCCTGATTCATAGGATTCGTCCTACGGGGCTTTACGGGTCAGATTCTATTTTCCAGGATACCGTGAAGATGTTGTAGTCGTTAATGCTACTGGCGTCACATTGCCATCGATTTCTTCTTGTAAGCCGCGCTCAGTTCCAACTCAGACTGATGAACCCAACAGCCTCTCGAGATAAGCCTTCCAGTTTTGAGCAACTGCAATACTGGAAGCCTTGGGATGTTGGAGACCTCAAAAGCCTTGGGTCGACTTCAGCAGCCTAAGCACCACCCCGCAAACCTCAAAGCCTCAAACCCTTCAGTCTCGAACACCAGTAGACCCTGCACCCAGAGCTATAAGCTCCCCACATGGGAAGCATCCACCCCAACCCCTAAACACTGTGCCTTTGCTGAGCCTGCCTACGAATTACTACGGCTTTTGAGCTCTCGAAGTCTGGGACTAGGCGGAATGCGCAAAGCGACGCCTTCCCAGCCGAATTTTCGACATCTGCGCCCGTAGAAGAAAAATGTTGCTATTTGCCATAGGGCATTTGGGGGTACATCGGGGATGTGAAGGATCTCGAGCCAGCGGGGTTTCTAGATGTCTCCAGCGTTGCCAAAGAGGTCGGCAAACATCCTGCTTGGGAAGCCAATATGGTAGTTTCCCTAAATAGGGGGACCCCAATATAGACCCCAAACCATATTACATTCGTTATTGGGACCCCCCAAAAAAAGGTACCCCTAATTTGGGGAAACCCCCATGTAAGTATGAGTGTTGTCGTTCAAGGATGACCTAGAGCTGTAACCTTGCTTTTCGCGCCCAATGTGAAGGCCGCAAGAGCTCTGCAGGTCGGTAGGTTCAAGGGCACTACTGCTAGCAAAGAAGGGTGTGATAGAAGTTTCCCGAAAGACTCTTGTGAATTTCCGTTCTCTAATTATATTGCTATGAACCAGCTGAACTTTTCATTTGAGTTAGGGGAAGGTAATGTGCATCCTGCAAGGGACTGTTCGCACCTTACAGGACCAACCATGAAGGTGTTGTCACTCGTCATTCTTGGATTGCATGACCCGCCAACCCAACGCTTATCAGCTAGATCTCCTCAGAAAACCATATCTAGATTTTCTGAGGGCCCTCCAAGTCTGGAGAACTTGTCAGACGTATATAGACAGGCTGCAGGAGCATGAATGCAGACCCCACGTAACCCCTTCTATCCCCTTCTGTTACTCGCCTGCTCTGTTTGCGAGGTGAACGAGTGCGGACCCCAGCCCAGTAGTTCATCATTTTTGTACCTGAGGCTTTAGAGATGAAATAGGAGGAGTGTACAGTAGCAATAACCTTCAGACCTGTTTTTCGTGAATGGATTGTGCTGACATGGCTCGGAAGAGGATGCCAGAATTCGAGAGCTTCACGGTAAGGGGTGTTGTGAGCACACTTTGAAAAGGAGTACCAAGGTCTGCGTTTTGGTCTGACAAGGGTTGGGCGTTCTGCACACTAATTAAGCCTCAAATGGCTCCTGCTTTTCACATGCAAACATCTGGCAAAGCACGCGGCAGGGACCAAACGCGAAGAAGTGGTCCACATGGCAAGAAACCTGCCCAGTCGCGGCAGTGTGGTAGGTTGTTCCATCAGGTTGCTCATTAGGTCCCCCGTAAAGGTACATAGGACGCGCGCTTGCATCCAATTATAGTGGCTTATGTTACCCTAGAAGCCCAGGTACCCATATAGTAGGTCCTGGGGTTATAGATAGTATAAATTTATATAGGGACTTAAGGACAGGAACCCCAAATATAGGTAACTGGGTTTCTAGGGTCATTTTGATCCTATTGCAACCCTGGTGTAGCATGCTGCAACAGGGGGTTTCAAGCCTTGATCATGGCCAGACAGAGAGAGTCGAGTATTTGGGTTTAAGGTTTTGGGGTTTAAGGTTTTGGGGTTTAGGGATTCGGGTTTAGGGTTTAAGGTTTAGGGTTTAGTGTTGGAATTGGCTTGGAATGTCTCGTCTGCGCCGACATGGCAGTATGCAGAGTGTCTCAGCCTCATCCCTCCTGAGCTGGTACACTCCCCCAAACTAACATGGAAACCTATATAGCCCCATTTTAGAGGGACTGTAGTCTTTATAGGGCCCCTTTTGGGTTTCCATGTTAGTTTTCAGCAGTGTATTATGCCATATACAGAGATGGTCCGTCTTAAGTAGATAGAATATGGCTTTTAGTATGTTATAGTACCCCATGTTCTATTCACTTAAGGAGGACTATATAGATACCAAAGTGTCGAGACTTGTGGGCTCAGACCCGGCGTTCCGGTTATTTTTTTCAGAAAGTTGATTGCCAGAACCTGGACCCCAAAAGTATGTAAAATGATGGCCTTTCTGGCTGTTATTATGGGTTTAGGACTATTATTTTACATACTTTTGGGGTCCATACGCCATCTCTAAGCCCCGAGCCACGAAACTTCACCCCCCGACATGCCCTGAGCCATATACGCTCCTAAACCCTCTACTCTACACCCCAATACTAGCTAAACCCCAAAGCCTGAAACACCTCAATCCTAACCCCTGTGTAACCTCTACGCGACACACCCAAATGTGGGTTTCCTAAAATTATGGGTACGATTTTGGGGGTCCCTATAATAAGGATTATGGTATATTGGGGTCTACATTGGGGTCCCCCTATTTTGGGAAACTACCAAAATTCCTCCCCAACCACAAGGTCGGCTGAGGCTGGCCTGGAAGACGCAGGCGGGTTCTCAAGCCCCAAATCTTGGGTACTGTCCCCACCCATACCAGTCGGTTTAGGGTTTAGGGTTTAGGGTTTAGGGTTTAGGGTGTCCCCACCCATACCAGTCAGTAATAGGGGGAATATTCAGATGTATACATAAACCCTAAACCTTAAACCCTAGCCCCTAAACCGCGTTATCCCATTGTTTCTGAGCCGGAGTCTTTACAGTGGAGGCCTGGCTGCATGTCTCGGGTTTCTTGCTGTTTGTGACGGCTTGAGGGGTGCATGCGCATGCATGTCTTGGATACTGCCCCCCCGCTGGGTGACAGCTGGATACTGTTTGTATTATAGCTAGAAATATATAGCCCCTCACTATGACCCCTAGTATAGGCTGTTACTGCGTGGAAGCAGTATCCAATGAGTATCTGCGAGTGGGTACTTGGTTCATGGCTGAAGGACCGAACATGGAAGGTTGAAGAATGCTACCTACAACCCGAGTTGCCTACGGTTTTCTGGTTATGCTACCTAAGTGGAGCTAGAGGTGCATAGGGTTTTAAGAGCTTCTCGATCTTATGGGTGCCTTTTTACCTTTCTTTTTTTGGTGCTCGGGAGAGCCTGAGGAGGCAGATTATTTTCGATAAACTCACAGGAGCGAGTTTCCCTAAATGAGAGAGTTGAATGACTCCTGGGGTCCCTGGATATTCTGAGCCATAGTGAAACTCTTTAAGGGGGGTTATATGAGGTATTACATAGGGGACTACTATAGGTGCCCCCTAGGAGTTTAGACCCTAAACCCTAAACCCTATAATCCTTAAACCATCTTAAACCCTAAACCCTATAATCCCTAAACCCTAAGTCTTTATTAAGGGGGATACTAGGAGTTTAGACCCTAAACCCTAAACCCTATAGTCCTTACACCCTAAACCCTATAATCCCTAAGCCCCTATTAAGGGGGATACCAGGAGTTTAGACTATAGCTCATATAGGGGTTATTTTCCAGAAGCTCCCTTATCACTCCGCGCCTGGATGCACTGGCTTGCTGTCAAGGAATTTGACCCAAGCCACTTTTATAGTGTAATACATACATATATATATATGTGTGTGTGTGCATACGTATATATATATATATGTATATCCATCTTCTGGGAGCTTAAACCCTAAACCCTAAACCCTAATTCCCTGAGTATTAGTTAGCCTGTAGGTTGCAGATGCCTCGGGTATATCGGGTGGCGTTAGCGGGTCGCCTTTATGCCGTTACGGTAGTAACCTATCCCACCCTGCTTTGGGTTCAGGGTTAAGGGTTTAGGGGTTAGGGTTAAGGGTTTAGGGCTTTGGGTTTAGGGTTTAGGGTTTGGAGTTCCTGCATTAGGTTGCCAAGCATAGCACTGTCTGGGACGCGTTCATTTTTCATGGGTTGCTTCGATCCCACCTCTTAAACCAGGCAGCCGGTGGTTCTGGCATCTTTTCCAACATGTCTGAAGGTACTTCTCCTGCTGACAGGTAGTTTCCTATCAGCAGATAGTCTTTTGATGAGCTCCTTGCTCAGCACTCGCGCCACGCTGTTTCTGGGTTCCCGCCTGGTGGGTTCTTCCAGCTTTTGTCGCTAAATAAGCTTTAAACCCTAAACCCTACTTATGCAATCTGCTGTCCGTTTGGTTTTCAACTTGTTGTCCCGGAGTCCAGCATGTTTACAGGGATTTCCGCACGTCAGGGGTTCTTTGTTACCGGTAAATGGAGAATCAAGCAGCAATTGTCATGGAGAGTGAAATGGAAACCCTGCGTTTACAGTGGTTCGTAGGGTAACGGCTTCCATGAATTAGGGGTCTCTTCCTGAGGTTCTGCGAACCTGAAATATGCCTATCTAGACCTAAAGGTCACGACAGGACACTTGCGACTACAGGCATACCCCCCCATGCTTTCTGCAATGCTTTTGCTTCAGAACGGCTGGTCAGTAGGGACATGAGAGGGCCACATGGGCCCAATTGTCTCCTCAAGATCTTCGAAGGTTCTTAGTACATCACGTCATTGTTGGCCCCACACTCGTATACAGGGACTAATACGGGTTCTTAAGGGGGATACTGGGAGTTTAGACAATCATCCCTATAATCCCCTACATAACCCTATATATATATATAGCAGTTTCCTTTTCATTTTCCATTTTCTTTTCCATTTGATTCTCCATAGCTCACATGCCTTACAGCTTCCTGTGGCATGCTTCTCTCGTCGGACTTCTGCAGTGGAATTTGCAGCCTTCACTCGTCAGCTACAACAAATCCATCACAGCCTGTGGCAACTTGGTTGGCTCTGGTGACCTTTTCCTGGGTTTAGGGTTTAGGGTCTTTGAAACTTGGGGTTTGGGGTTTGGGTTTAGGGTTTAGGGGTTTAGAGTTTAGGGTGTTTGAAATTTGGGATTTAGGAGCTTGGGGTTTAGGGGTTTAGGGTCTTTGGGTGTGGACATGCACCAGCGTGAGGGTCCTCTTGGGGTGGTTTTGTTGGGGATCTTCTTTTGCTGTGGCCCTTCTTCTAAGGGGACTGCGGGAGGCATCCCAATCACCCGTAGTGTGCTGGTATTGTTGTACTGCTTAAGATTGTACAACCCCAATATAACCCTAATATATCCTTATATATCCCCTATACAATATAGTAGTTTCCATTTTCTTTTCCATTATCCCAATATAACCCCTAATATTACCATCCATACTCCACTGATGACTACAAGACATGTGAAGAACGCATGGAGCCTGAGCTGAAGTAGGAGAATTATGGCTTATGGAGTGTTTCCCAAGAGAGGGTAAGCTTGTTAAAGAAACCTAGACGTCGTAAACCCTAAATTCTAAGCCCTGAGCTCTATAAGCCTTGAACCAGCCCCGACGTAAAGAAATAAAGAGACAGCAAAGGCAGAGGCTCATCATGGCCTTTGGCCTCTGCCCTTCTGACCTTGCTCAAGACGAGCCGATGCTCGCTTCAGCCAGATGTCGTGTCCTACAACGCCGTCGTCAGCGCATGCAACCTGAAGGAGATTCAGAGGGGGATTTGGGGCAATCTGGAAATTGGCCGGCGTCAGCAACTACATCTGTTATCTAGAAAAAGTTCATGTGGAACTAGAACAGGCATATAATGCGAAGTACCCGCTCCTTGTGCATTGTGAGTCTAGCCAGTCAGGCCTACAACTGTATACCGGGAGATGTTATGGGCCCAAGCTCACAATCTAGACCAACATCATGTGGACCACCTCGGTATACAGTATAGGGTTTGGGGTTTAGGGTAAGGATGTAGTATAAACTGAGGGTCCGAGAATGCTCCCATACGAGTACTTGATGGCACGAGTATAGACTATATAGCTACATGGACCCTTTGGCAAAGCATTGTTAAAGATCCTGCCAACTATCGGCTTAAGTAGGGCAGGGTCGGATAGCGTGCTCGGAGCCATTCATCAGAGCTCTTTTTTCTTAGATCTGGTCAGCGGGGGCTGGAGGAATGATTCTCATAATTGTGCGCAGATATTCCTCAATAAGACCCTAAAGCCTATTCCTCAACAAAGCCCTAAACCCTAGACCCTATTCCTCAATAACCTGAAACCCTACACTCTATCCCTCAATAGTACAGTCGTTTCCATTGTCTTTTTCCGTTCCTTCATTCCCTGCTCACCAGGAGTAAATTGAGCAGTTTGCGCCAGATCATTGGACCCTCCCACTGCCAGAGCGGCATCTGGAAAGTAGGTAGATGCAAGCATGCATGCGTACACACATACATGTATACACATATGTAAGCATAATGTACTGGCTTCAGGGACAAGTCGATCTATACACATTCGATATACCAACCATGGTATCAAGCTGAAGTGGTAAACCTGGAGCCCCTCCAGCACATTGAGTCCATACCGTACGTATGATGCCCACGGCCAAAAAAATGAGAGTGAAAACAAGCCTCAGTCCCTAAAGCCTGAACCCTCAACCTCACTCAGTCTCTCGATCACAAGTGTTCCAGAAGCGAATCCCATGCACCTTACCTCTTTCAACTGGCTGTAGTTCATATGTCAAAGATTTCACAAAGCTTGGGTCCCCGCTTATATATCCCAAAATGCCCTAGTCCTCATTCATTCGTGGAGCTCCACAAATTGTACACTAATCATGGAGGACCCCATGGCCCTAAACCCTAAGCCATGCACCCTAGACACTGTAGACCAAGGCGAGAGAAGTGTGCAGTGGCCGAAGGCCTTGTCGGTCCTGAGCATCATCGCCAGCGAATTGCTTCGTCCCACAGCCATAGCCTCAGATTGCTTAGGGTTTAGGGCTTTGGGTGCAAGGCTTCGATCCTGACGTCTTCAAAGGGCTCGGTCTTGGGAAGGCCCATGATATAATCGTGCTATGATAGCTCTAGGGTTCTTTTTTTGGGGTCGGGTTTGCTGCAGTGGCTTCATCAGGGCAGTAGTGGCGAACTTCTGCTTGAAATGGGAGCGCACCACTGGCGTCAGCTGCAAATGATAGTCTTAGGGCGTTACGTCTTAAAGTTCAAGTTTCGGATTCCTGGTTGGGGATCCATGACCTAAACCTGAGAGAGATTCAGGGGTGTGTACAGGATTTAGGGTCTTCAAAGGTCAGGTCAGCTAGGTTTCAAGTCAAGTAAAGTTAGATGTACCATACCCCTTTGAATTCAAGTGCGAAACCCCCAACGAACCTTTGATTACAAAGGATTTGTGTCGCACCCTCAACGCGCCTAAGCCTTAAAGCCTAAACCCTAAAGCCTACGCCCTAAACCCTAAACTCCTACTATGACTTTATGTAAACCCTGACACGGTCCCACAAAACATCCTAAACCCTTATCATGTGCGATCTCAGGATTCCAGCTGAATGCAAAATTGGCAGTTCTCAACATCACGCTTCTGATCAGCCCCTACAATGATGGGGGGTGTTCCCGATTTGCTTTAAAGGGTTTAGGGGTTCTTGGTAGTCAGCATCATAAGGACTATCGTGTTTTGGGATCTAGACAGGGCGGGGTCCCTATTTATGGGACACCCCCATGTGGAGCTTGTAGGGTTCAGGGCCCTGGGCACCGTTAGTGTTAGGCTTGTGAAAGCCTCACACAGATCTCGTATAATGTGCTTTGAAACACCATTCTGATTATTTGGACCCCTGTCGAAAAAAAAGCTTCCTGTGAGGTGATCTCTTGCAGCGCTGCGGTCAGTTCCTGCGAGAAAGGCTGGATGTCGGGCTGTGGGGTTTAGAGTTTAGTGCCTCCTCTGAACAGCCTGTTGCAAAAAGGGTTACCTGCAGATCCAGGAGAATAAAACTAAATTGTATGCAGTCGTAGGATTTGGGCATGAAGTTGCGCTGAACTTGTTCAAAATTGCAGAATTTGTGTTTTGTAGTAGAGTAAAACCCAATGAGGATTATGGCGTTATCCGTCCAATATTCTTTCAATACGGAATTATGCCCTGAACCCTAAACCCTGAACCCCAAACCTGAGACCGAAACATTTAAGCCCTGAAGCCAAAACCCACAGATGGCTTGCTATGTTAGGGCTGTAGCCGGTCTTTTGCCACATTGAACTTTCCAATATTTTGCATCTTTCGCAATGTGGGGACACTAAACTACCGCAGGTAAGACTCTCCTGTTTGGTGTACCCATGGATATACGAATTCCGAGAAGCACGCAAAATTCCCAGGCTCTGTGTTGCATTCCTCCCCCAACCCCCCGCACCCCGGCGCCGACCACTATCCGGAAATTGGAGCTATACCCCTTAGGAGATATGGTCTAGCGGTTTAGGGTTCAGGGTTTAGCCTGCTCGCATACCGTAGGAAATGATGGAGGACGAAACCGTGAAAAGGAAGGCCACCCAGCATCCAGAAAACTTGGAACCCCAACACCCCACTTGCAGGTTCAGGGTACTTATATACCCAAATATACCGTAAAAGACCTGGACCTGGTACTTCTAGCCCAGTTACAACCATAGCTATTCAATTAAGCAGACCAGCAGAGGTGAGGAGTGGCAGAAAGCATTGCTTCTGCTCCATGGTATGGGTCCCGCGAAAGTGCAAGCTGATCTTCGCCGGCACTTTGCATTGGCTTCGGGCTTGGGGTCTGTTGCTCCCAGTTACTCATAATATTGACCTACAACATCCAAAGTATACAAGAACATACCATAAGGTAGCAATCTGTTCCTCCCACTTATTCATAATATTGACCTACAACACCCATATGATATAGACTACCATGGGTAATCCAAAATAGTATAAGCTAGCATAAACACAGAGTTCCCTAAACCTTAAGCCTTAAACCCTAAGAGATACGAGAATGCAAAGAAAGGCCGGTTTGTTTGTGAGGCTTAGTAGCTGGGTAGGTACACTTTACATTTTTGGGGTTCTTATATTCCCATTAGAAAAAGCAGTGTACCCCTAAACCCTAAACCCTAAACCCTAAACCATTTTCTTTAGGGGCCAGGGAACTCAGTAACCAGGGAGGCCAAGGATTTAGGGTTTAGGGTTTAGGGTTTGTTTGTTGAGCTAGGCCGCCTTCACTCTCCAGCGTTAGGGTTGAGGGTGTAATGTAGGGGCCTAAATATTTACCAATATTATGGTTCCATATGCCTTGTATAATTATAGTAGATGGTACCTAAAATGGACCTCAAGATGATATTGGTAATTATTTGAGCCCCTATAGTAGGGTTTAGGGTGTGTTGGGATATGTAGGGGTATATGAGGAGACATACAGGCCATATGGATATATATATATATATGTGGGGATATATCAGTTTTAGCTGGGGACCCTGGAATTGCAAGCTTTGCCGGTCGGATGAGTTTTATTAGAGATCATTATATTTCCCTTGGATGGATGCTTGCCTTACTCGGCTAAATCCAACTTCGTTCATGCCAGCCAGGACATCTATACCTACAGCGCGGTGAACACTGCCAGTGGCAACCGGGAGCCTATTTATCATGCTTTTGGTGCTGCATATTAGGTCCGCCTGCTGAGCACATTTGGCATTTTCCCAAAGTGGGGGGACCCAGCATCGATCCCCAAATACTATAATCTTTATTGTAAGGCCCACGAAAAAGGTACCCCAAATTTGAGGAAACCCCCAGTTGTTCATGTTAATCCGAGCCCCTGTTGAACTTGGGGCCCCCCCACCCTAGCAATAGGACCTCAAAAAAAGTAGAGGGTTCAGGCGTTTATGTGAATGTGGGGTACAGGGTATCAAAATCGACCCTGAAGCCGAAACCCCAAGAAGCCCAAAAACTCCAGGTAACAGTCTACGCTGGCAAGTGGCCATGTTCTTTTTATGTGAAACCGGCAGATGCCAGCTGGAGCCGAATATTGTCGCACACAACTCTGCCATGTCCTCCTGCGAGGAGTCGCATGGATGGTTTAGGGCCTAGTGCTTTGGGCTAGTGGCTGTGTAGGTTCCCTTTTACACTGGTTTGTTGTGTTTTTTGGTCCTATATAGGGAACTCAGCAACTGGAAAAAACAATTTAGGCCCCAGATAACGGCCGCCACTCCCTTTTCTCCAGGAGTTAGATCCTTTGGGAGCGAATTTGTAAGCGCTTTTGAGGGGGATCCTTTAGCAATTCGCATGCCAAGCATTCTCCTGGCGCAAAACTCGGATGTAGCTCTGTCCTTTGATCAAGGATCCCATGTGCCTTCTTGTGGGGTATGGGAAGGCGTATGGGAAGGCGTACTTTGGGCCCGTGCCCACAAAGAGTGCATGCTACATAGTCTATACTTGGGCCCTAAAGCAATCCTAAAGCAATTATGTGGGGACCCCTTTAGGCCCTGAGCATATGCTATGTAACTACATGGTCCATTTCCGGCAGTGTTGGCAAGGAATCCATAGGAGCAAGATGGCCGGGTTTAGGGTTTGGGGTTTAGGGCCCAGGGATTAGGGTCCAGGGAAGAATCCGGGAGCTTGTGGAGTATTCAAGGATGTAGCTGCTCGCCAGAATGTAATGGGGCTCAGGTTTTGTTGCGCGAAGTCGTGTTGGATTGCATTCCTTGACGAACTCTGCCAGGAGGGTAGCGAATGGCATCGTGCCCTGATGGTGGCCAGGTAATTGTTAGTACAACTTGCATTTTGTTGCTGTTAGATTAGTAGTTGGGTAAGTACACGTACGCTCGTTGGGCAGTGATACACTCACGCAATAACGCTGGGGTGTTTCATCGACAGGGAGTTGCTTTACGCTGGTACGGATCCCATAGCCTCGTTGTTCGAAAAAATGCTGCCCGCTGTTTGGGCCCAGGCAAGTGAGCACTCGGGCTTGACGAAAGTTATGAACCTTGCTTTTAGGGGTTTAGTCCATGCTTTACTGCTCGGCGTCTACATCGAACTCAGATTTTGCTAGTTGGTGTCTGCTGGTTGACCACATTCATGCGTAGACACATTTGCAATCTACGCAGTAGTAGTGCATGCCCTGACAAGCAGGAACGTATGGGGGGCTTTTCTTGCCTACCTAAAAATTGTTTTGTACAGCCGAACCTTGAACCTGACCCCTGACATGAAATGGTTGAGGATTTAGGGTTTAGGATTTCAGCCCAACACCCAGATTAAAGAGCGATCTCATTTTGATTTCCACAAGACAGTTCACAGTAGGAAACTGTTTGGCTGAAGTCCTATACCACAAACCCAAAACTCTGAATCGGCAACCCTCTACATCCTGAGCCATCTTAGCCAAACCCCAAAACCCCATTCCCAAAGGCCCCTAAACCCTAAACCTTGCATCCTAAACCCTCAACCTTGGGTACTGCCCCCACCCAGTAACAGTCTATATTAGGGGTCCTATTAAGGGTTGTATATAACCATATTATAAGTATTATCCAGCTGTTACTGAGGGGGGGCAGTACCCAACCTCAACCTTAGTCCCAACAACCTCTAAACCCAAAGCCCGAAACCAGCAAACCTGCAGCGACATAAGGATTTGGGGTTTAGGGTTTAGGGTTTAGGATGTTGGTGTTTAGGGTTTAGGGTCCCAAAGCAGCACGGGGATAATCAAAGAGATGGGTTAAGGGCTTGAGTTCGAAAAGATGCAGGTTGAAGCCAAAAGCCCCGAGAGCTAGCAACCGTTGTCAATGCCACCCGAAAAGGTCATGGAGGAGATCCAGGCCCGCAACTTCCAGCCAGCTACTGGGTTGCTGTTTAGGAGCCCGGAGTAAGGCATGTCACTACTGGGTTGGCCTTTGGGATACTTAGATATTTCCCTTAGTTGGTTTCATAAGGACCCTATCTACGAATCTTTTTCGGTTCCAAAGGCCAACCAAGAGTAGCTACATATCCATAGTATGGCTAAGTAATACACAATAACCAATTGGGGAAAATATTTTTCCCCCGCAAGTACTAATCAATTGGGGAAAATATTTTCCCCAATTGTTTAGTAAGAGAAGCAGTTCTCTTCACAGCCACTCAAGAACATCAACCCAGGATATCGTCACCTACGGGGCGGCCGTCGCTGCGCGTGGCAGGGATGGAGACTGGAACAAAAAAGAGAGATATCGTTTAGGGGCTTAGGTCTTGGGTTTTTTAGGTCTCGGGTTTAGGGTTTAGGTCTTGGGTTTAGGGTTTAGTGGGGCTAGGTTGTAGGGGCTAGGGTTCGCAGGTCTAGGGGTTAGCGATTTCGGGTGCAGGGACGAAGAAAAGTAGGGATGCAGTGGCTTGTAGGGGGCTTGCAGCGTTGAAGCTTCTGTTGTATTCCGCAACTCCATCACACTTTTTCTGGGTGAAGGCAATCCAGAAATCCCTACAGCCATGAGTGTCATGGGCTTAGGTTCGCTGTCCAAGGCTCACTGGCTCAAATGGGATTGCTAAGGCTATCACAGCTGCAGGCCAGGGGTTTCAGATTTAGGGCTTACCACCATGGGCTATTAGACCCTAAACTTCCCTATTAGGACCCAATTAGGGGTAGATTAAAGTACCCTGCAGGTCTAATAGCCCATGGTGGTAGGGAAATGCAAGAAAGAACACAAGAATGATGAAGCCAGTTTGTTACTGGAAGCAATGACAGCCCTACTGTACAAATCAAAGGCAGTAGTTGTCGTCAGAGTAACAACACTTGTGACAATCATTTTAGCAATACACCCCAAACCCCTAAAGCCTAAACCCCAGACCCGAAACCCGAAAGCCAAACTCCAAAACCCCATGCCCTAGATCCTAAAGCCGAAAACCCTCGCATCCAGATACAAGGAGATTGGGATGGAAGCTGTGCTCTGCTAACGGAGCTGCAGGGGCAACGGCTAAAGCATGACATTGTGACCTGCAACTCCGCCATCACAGCAGCTGGGTAGGGTTTAGGGTTAAGGATTTAGGCTTAAGGGTTTAGGGTTAAGGGTTTAGGGTTAAGGGTTAAGGGTTTAGGGCAGGGTTTAGGGTCTCACTTGTGGTGGTTACGGACATGAGGCTTCCTGCTTGGGCCCCAACATCTAGGATACGGCATTAAGAACGGCAGATATGGATTTCGAGTGTCCATCAATCTGCCAGACGCGTGATGGAAGGGCTGAAGGCTTTGGGTTGGAGGTGTAGGGTTTAGGGTTTAGGGTTTGGGGTTTAGGGTTTAGGGTTTAGGGCAGTTTGTGTTTGAGACTTGATGCTTCCGTTCCATGAGCAGATCCTGAATGCAAATGGGAACTTTCTGGTGGTGAGTGGTCCCCTGCTCGGGATGCTGATGTAAGGAAGCCGTATTTTCAGTGCACACTTCCTCGGGTTTTAGAGCTACGGAAGCTGCCAGCTGATATTGCAATTGTCTCCATCCACGAGATATTACTGTTCCAGGAATGCCCACTCCTGGAGGAACAATGGAATATGTTAGACAGGCATCACTTTTCCTTTCTCGGTGTAGTTGCAAGGTTTGCCTTCTGAAGGTGCCCTTTTGGTCGGCACTTGATGAGACCATGTGCTTTTCGTTGGGGTGGCTAAGTTCCACAATCCATCAGCAAGGGGGCCGCGCCGTCAGGGGTTCAAGGTTTGGGGTCAAGGTTTTCAAGGGCAACCAAGGCTTGTGAAACTGCTGGCGAGTGGGAACTGGCGCTGTTGCTGCTGGAGGATCAAGCGAGAGTGTCCTGAGATGTGTTTTGTTGCTTTCCCGGCTTCAAGATCGAAGAAATCCTTTGTGAAGTACCATTTTCATCATTTTCTGGTAGTGATTACCTCAGACAGGTATCACTTGTGCATTCACAAGAAGTGACAGGATGCATCCATCATTCCTTGTGCTGCCATGACCGGAAATTAGCCAAGCTTCCTGACATTTCATGGCAGCCAGAAGCTTGGGCAGGGTCTGCTCCCGACAAGAACAGCCCATCTCCTTGTCCTTGTCAGGACATGGATTGGAAGCGTGTGAAGCGCGACGTCATATCCATGAGTGCCTTCAGTGCATACAGAATACAGCTGTTTGCTTTTTTTGCTTCGGTTTAATATCAAGCAAGCTGACAGCTGACGTCTGAAAATTATCCTCTCCAAACCCGAACTGCTTCTATACCTAGACTCTAAATGGTTCAGATACTGTCCACACCCTATAACAGCCTTCCCACCTTCAGGTGACATTACACCCTATATAAATGTTCTATATGTGGTTGTTATGGGCCAGGTAGGGAAAAGGTGCCAGGTATATTCCGTCCTCTCCTATACGTAACTACTATCGTCGATAGCAATACAGTTTTGCACTCAGCCGACCAGGTAATTCTAAGGATGGGGCAGTATCTAAAGTCAGCTGTGCATTATGCCAGCCACACCCCCGTACTTTCCCCTTTGCTTCCCCCTGAAGTGGCCCTAATTACGGCTCATGAATCCTAATGCGGGGACAACCTTGGGAGTTAGTATGGGGGCGGGGGGTGGGTTTAGGGTTGACCCTAAACCCTAAACCCTAGGGTACCGGCATCTATAGGTATAGGTTATTCCGCCCTAGGTGCGGCCATCAGCGCTTGCGACCAGAAGGGGCAGTGGGAGGTTGCAGTTTTATTGCTGGCTCAGATGCTCGGTCGGGTCACAGGGCAGGCTGTAAGGCTAAGGGGTTGGTATAGGGGCCTCCAAAATAGTTTTTAAGTGGTGAAACCCTAAACCCTAAACCTTAATCCTACAAACAATCAAAATTTCTGAATTTTAGTGGGGTCCTGCGGCCGGTTTTGGCTAGGGTTTAGGGAGTGTAGAGGGTTGTAGGGGTACAGTAGGCCGTAGTAGGCCGACACTGTGGGAATTTGGGGTTAGGATTGAGGGCGTATGGGTTGAGGTTAGGGGTTGCGGAGTGTCAGTGTGTGTGCGAGGGGTAGTGTGCAAACATGTGGGGTTAGGAGTTGTGATGTATTGGCCTTTTCAACTGATATGATCACGACTGATTGGATCATTAAGACCCCCTAAGCCCCTCAAAATCCTCAACCCTTGTAGGATGGCGAACTGGCACATGCAGCCCAACCTCGTGACCTTCAGCGCCTGCATCAGCGCTTGTGCGACTTGCTGGTGGTTTGTTTAGGGCTTCTGGCGTAGGACTTAAGGTTTAGAGTGGTTTGTTCAGGGCCTAGGGTTTAGGGCATTGGCCTCGGGTTTAGGGTTTACGACTTGATCTCAGCAAAGAGTACTAATACGAGTAAGAAAAAGCAATAGTGCTAGTATTACTAGTAGTAGTGAAAACGACAGAAAAACCATGAGTAATAGCAATATTAAGACGGATAGTCACAGTAAAAGGAATACTACTGGTAGTCGCAGATAATCCCGTGTACTTGCTAGTGCCTAGTTGGGAATACGGGAATATGTAATATAACCCGTATATTTTAATCCGCATATACAACGTGCCGCCCTTATTCCTTACTAAGCCCTAGTAAGTATTGTCCCTGTAAAGCCTATAGCCCTAAACCCTATAAACCTTAGACTCTAAACCTTTAACCCCGAACCCTAAACCCTGAACCCTAAACCCTGAACCAACCCTTAACCCTGAACCCTAAACCCTGAACCAACCCTTAACCCGGAACCCTAAACCCTGAACCGCATGCCTTCAGATGTGGC
>CAJNIZ010011225.1:48064-76235 GCA_905231905.1 Symbiodinium pilosum | reverse complement strand
GCTTCTGAGTACTCCATGTCCTCCGCTATGGCGACGAAACTATCTACACGGCGATGTTCTTAGAAAGGAGTTCAACACTCTAAAGAACTTGCTGCCCACCCCCCCACCCCAGCCATCGGCAACAAGATCCTTTCCAAAAATACCTTCGGTAGGCATCGGCATTCCGAAAGTTTTGAGCTACCGGGCCTTGTAGCACATTTGCTGGAGTGCAAACATCTTGCAAAGTAGCAGAGGGGCCCCACATGCCGTTTTCACTGACCTTGCTAGAGGAGTAATTAAGACGCTGCTTTGAAATATAATACTCTTTAGTCCCAGCAGAGGCCCCATGGCTCAGCGTTAGAGCGTTCTTGCTGCGCCCAGTTGGACAAATTAGCTGCTTTGAGAGAGTGGGTCGAACTTTTGGAACGACGCAGCGTCGATTTTGACGGCAAGGGCTGGCGCTAAGGCAGTGACAGTCATGTACGCACCGAGCCATGTAGAAGTGATAGCCGTAGTAGATGCCGCAGTCAACATCGTCGCTGTCATCATCGCCAGCAGCAGCAGCAGCAGCAGCAGCAGCAGCAGCAGCAGCTCTTGTGGCAGTAGCAGTAGCAGTAGCACTGAGTAGCAGTCAGTGGCAGTAGCAAGCCATACGTGCAAATCAGAACTGTAGTGCAATGTGTTTTGTTATGTTCTTTGCCTTGTTGTGTCCCATTTCCACTGTTGTCAGTGTCTGTGTTTCTTGTTTTCAGTCAGTTCTTTTTCAATCATGGTAGCCATTTTCTTGCGGCGCCGGTGTACCGTGTAAGGTGCTAACAGAAGAAGAAGGGGTCACAAGTTTGCCCTTCAAGCTAGATGATTGGACCTGGACTGTTTCACTTTTTGGGTGGTCTAGTACTTTATTTCCTAGGCCTGTAGAACCCTAGTCAAGATACAAACATAAACTTGGGTATTCCGGAGGGGTACGGTCTAGGGGTCTAGGTAGTAGACACCTGATTCGATGCCCAATCCATGACTGCTAATGGCTGCTGGTTGTCGGGCGCTGCTCCGTAAACCCTAAACCATAAAAGCCTAGACCCTCAAACCCTGAAGCGCGCGCCCCTCTTCCCTTACCGTCCGATGGCCCAGCCGAGGCCACAAATCCTAAACCCTAAACCCCACCGTGCTGGCATGTGCAATGCGCGTGCCTACACGCTAAGCATTTTCATTGCTCCTATTAAGCCTATGACTTCCTGGTTCTTAGCAGGCAGTGTGTGAATACGTTATACAGGGACTGTACTGTCTTACTCCTAAATGAAGCCTATGAATCCTAGGTATTGTACTCCAGTAGTAGCCATTTTCCCTTTTTAATTCGGGCTCCCCGCATTAAAGCTGAATATTCGGATAAACGGTACCCTTATTATTGAGGGGTTACTGGGGGCCCTAGAATTCTACAAACGAGCTCTAAACCCGCAGCCCTAAACCCGAAATTCCGCGCCTACCCTCCCCGAAACCCCCAGCCTTGAATCCAAAAGCTTAAACCCTAAGTCCTGAACTGTAGCCCTAAACCGTGTATCCAAAACCCTAAACCCCCCAAACCCTAAATCCTAAACGCCCCCAAAACCCTAAACCCTAAACCCTAAACCCGAAACAGAAGCCCAGGAGTCGAAAAGCTTTTTGCCCACCGTCTTCAGCTTTGGGGCGGCCATAGGTGCTTGTGAGGAAGCCGGGGAATGGCGTCCTGGTTCAAGCAAGAACTTAGGGTTCAGGGTTTAGGGGTTTAGGGTTTAGGGTTTTAGGTTAGGAGTTTAGGGTTTAGGGGTGTTTGGGAACTAAGTAATTACCGAGTTTATGGTGTAGTCTGGGGGCGAAATCTAATTTAGGGTTTAGATTTAGGGCTTAGGGTCTAGGGGTTGTTCGGGAAAGCAGACTAACTCCAAGAATGGAGACCCAAATGGAAAGGACATAGAACAGGACATGGGAACTGGGTTCTGATTGGACAAGGTCGCTCGATGTTTGCGGCTTGTTAGGCTTTAGGGTCTTGAGGGCCTCCGATATTGGCGGCTCAAATGGAAAAGAACATGGAAATTGGGTTTCTATATGGCAGCGGTCACCCGATTTTATTCTGATGTCACGGGCTTGTTAGGGTTGAGTGGTTGTTGGGGCTATAACTGCAGCAGTGGAGATCCAGATGGAAAAGACCATGGAACTGAAATGAAGACTGGGCTTCTGTGTCGGTTGCTGTTTAGGGTTTTAGGGTTTGGGGCTGGGGGTTTAGGGTTTAGTGGCTTTGGTTTTATGGTTTAGGGGCCTTGGGTTTAGGGTTTAAGGGTTTGGGGAATATCCAGTTCTCCAACAGAGGAGAATCAAACGGAGAATTGCACCGACATGAAACGGAATTTGGGTTTCCCCAAACCCTAAACCCTAAACCCCTAAACCATAAACCCCTAAAGCCTAAACCCCAACCCCAAACCCTAACCCTGGTTTTAATGGTTTGTTAGTCTTACGGTGCTTCAGCTGTTTGAATGTTCAGGTGTGTGTGGTCTATAGAGTTTTAGGGCTTTCGGGTGTTGTAGGATTTAGTTGTTGAAGGTTCATAGAGTTGAGTTTTGCTGATGTGCTTAAGGCCGCTAGGGTGTTGTCGTTTTGGAGTTGGGCATTTCTGGGGGATTCACAGATCAACGCTGAAAGAGCCAGTGCACACAGATCTAGCAGCCGCACTTATTGGTTCTGAGTAGGGAGTAAGGGAATAATCAGTGTAAAGTATTCCCGTATTACCGAGGCAGTAAGCTGATTCATAAGAGCTATATAGCCTGAACTCCTTCAAGGGGGTTCTATAGGGGACTACCACAAAAGCTATTAAGGGGGATATTAGGGGTTTAGACTATAGCTTATATGTGCGAAATGTAGGACAGCTGGCACCATGTTGAGTCGGAACTGCAGAATGGGCTTTGTAAGAGATGATCACTCCGAAGGTCTCCAAAGCAGGTATGGTCAAAGGCCGTTGCTTAGGTTTTAGAGTATGGTTTAAAGTCTTGAAGGCCGGAAGTAGGTATTCAGTTCTCCCCAGGCTGAGTTGAACACATGCCAACAAGATTTAAGGCCAAAGCTCCAAAGCCTCAACACTGCAGCAGCCGAATCCCAAAATCAGTGCCCCAAAAGACCAGTGACCAGATCTAGCTCAGAAGTGTTTCTCGTGCTGGGCCTAGTGGCCGCGGGACGTGCAGAGGAGGTTAGTGTCGCAGTAGCTGTCTACCTATGCCGCCTTCTGCATCAGGCTCTGAAGGAATGTGCTCACTTGCCTTACTTTGCTGTGTAGGGGGTGGAGGTCCAGTGCAGTGTAGGTGGGGGTAACTGACAGCAGCACCTCCCAAGATCCCAAAATTGCCGCTTGCACAGAGGATTGAACCTAAACCTAGCCCTTAGGCCGGGCTAACCCCCGAAGGCCGGCTTCCGCAAAAACATACTGACCTAGCCTCCTAACGAGCAACCCCCAAGGACGGTCTCCACAAAATACACGGACCTATCCTCCTAGCCCATCTCAAGCTACGCCTGAAACAACCTTCACCTTGTCCAAGGCCTTTCAAGGCTTCCCAGAAAACCAGGGCCTTTCAGGGCTCCCCAATTCTGGGCCAAATAATTTTAAGCCCAAATGCTTCAAGTTTAAACCCTTGCCCTGCTCAGGCCCGTAAAAAATGGAATCCAGACCTAGCCGAACATGTACCTGGTGCTTCCTTTGATACGTTTATTTCTGCTCGATTGATTGTCGTAGGGCTTTCTCGTTTTTCGCTCGACAGCAGTGCGTTCGTACAAGACAAGCGAAAAAGGATCAAACGAGCAAGGAGCATGAGATGCTGGCCAAGAATGCGAATGGTGTGCCTGCGCAGACCACACTTTCTAGATAGATGTTGCATCGTATAGTGGGCTTCTAGTTGGCATCCAATATGCTGACCACCATGCGGATTAGATACAAGTACATGTATGCACGCGCTATAGCCATATGTGGTCCTTTACCCACGTACAGTCATGCGGGAAGGCTGGTCGCACCCTCGCATTGGTCTAGCATGCTGAGGCTAATTTCCCGCAGAGGCAACGTGGTCTAGCGCCCAAACTGGAGGTGCCAGCATGGAGAGTCAGTGTCATCGAGGATGCAAAAGCCAATGACACGATGCTGTGACTGCCGCCGGCCGCTAGCCGCAGCCTGATTTGCTCCAGCATTACCAGAAAGCACTTCCTTCTCACACTTTGCAATGGAGCTCAGCATGCAAGTCCACAGGTCCCTACTGGTGGGTTTATCTGAAGCCTTCGGTGACGAATGGTCGAACCGTTCGCACAGCAACTTGGGCAGCCCTCACCCGCCCCCGGCATGGGCTTGGGCCTCAGCGCGTATTAGGCAGGAATTCGACCCGGCCGTTGTGGCATCTCAGCACTTGGTCCGATGCAGGCGTCCCTGCGTCCCTGAGTTGTTTCCGCTGCCCCAGGAAACAGGTGGCAAAGAGGAAGATCAGGGTGACGACTCCAAAGAAGAAGGAGCCGCTGTGCCGTGCACCTGATCCGCAATAATGAGTTGCGCAGACTAGTCGCCATAACCGCACGAGCTCGATTCCACGGTCTTTTTGTCCCTCCGTTTCCGGCAAGGTAGAATGCTTGCAGCATGGTCACCTCAACCTTTGACTCTCTCTCCATTCGACTGACGCATGTTACTGGGCAGGAGGGCCCTGCAAACAGGCACAGCTTCTTCGCCAGTGTCTTCGGAGGACGCTCGTTTGCGGGTTGAAACTCTGACTGTTCATTTGCAACATTCCCAGAACTTTGTTTACATGTGCACCTTCTTTCTGCGAGGCTGAGGGTGACTTGCATCATTGTAGACGCTGACGCATCGGATAGCATCTGGCGCCCCCTTGGCCGACATATTGGCGGCTTCTGTTCATGCCCGCCTCAGAGGTCATGGGAAAGATTGCCCTCAGCCTCAGCTTGTATCTAAGGCGCTGTCATGGCACAGATGCGGGGGCGTGACCTCTTCGTGGCGTGCGGATGCGCCGAATACGGCATCCGGACCGTCACGAAGGATGCACCTATGACGAGGTCGCCCGCTGGCTCAAGTGGGTCGAGAAGGGCCAGCACCTCGACAAGCAGTCTTTCATCAACAATGCGCTGACGCCTGTAGTGCACGCACCATCTATCTACCTATATACATATATGCTCGAGGGTTTTAACATCCTGCCACGTCCCCAAAGCCCTGAAGTGCAGCAGCCTACACCTGACACGTCTTGCACTCGGCTGACGTCTTCAACCCTGGAAGCATTGGTGCAGAACCTGAACCCCTTACACTTCTGAAGCCAGAATCCTGAGATCCACGCCTTTGGACAAAAACTGTAAATGGCTTCTGAAACCCGAAGCACCTGAGCTTTGACGCTATCGAGCCTTAACCCCCACGAACAAATCGAAAGCTGCTTGCTGGCAACACCTGCTTTTGGATGTAAAATTACATGGCTAAATCCTCTAAATCCGATAAACGATATAACCCCCTGCACCCCATAAGCCCTACACGCTATAAACCCTAAACCCCATTATCCCTAAACCCTAAACTCTATAAACGCTAAACCCTGAAACCTTCTAAACCCTAAACTCTAAACCTCTAGTCCCAAAAGAGGTCGCAGGCAGTCCCTCCACACTGAGTCCCCGTGAGCTTGGCAAGGCAACAAGCGCTTCTGCTCCTGGTGAGGTTGAGGAGAATGATAGGACGGCAAGATGACATCTTGGAGTTTTAGGGCTTTAGGGTGACATCTTGGAGGTTTAGGGCTTTAGGGGTCGGGGAGTTTTGGGGGTTTAGGGCTAGGGTTTAGGGTGTAAGGCTTAGGGTTTGTTTGTTGGGGGTTTTGGGGCTTAGGGCTTATTTAGGCCCTCGCCCGATATCCGACACCCGACACCCTAGGGTTTTTTGTTGCCACAAACGGCGGCTCCAATCCCAATGTATATGTATCTAAAGGTCCCTATTATGGGGAGTCCCAAAATCAGGCCCGTAGCAATAGTTAGATTGGGCCTCGCCTCCAACATTGTTCTTCAAGATGTCGCTGAGGCAGGAAATCGTTCTCGTGTCTTAACAATGGAGGAAGCCGTAATACCTCCCGGAAGCATGGCCGACTGTTGAAGTTTAAAAAGCCTGAGAATTGACATGCATACTTTTTTTGTGCTCATGCATTTATGCCAGATACATGCCCCACATATGTGTATGTGCACGCATATATGCATGCGTCTCTCTTCGTCTGCCGTTCTGTCTTTTTGGTTGGTTTTCTGTGTCTCGCTCTTTCCCTCCCTCCCTCCCTCCCTCCCTCCCTCTCTCTCTCTCTCTCTCTCTCTCTCTCTTCCACTCCCTCCCAGATAAAAAGATCGCGTGGCCAATCTCCACCTTCTCACCTTAGCATCAGACTAGTAGTGGCAGAGATGCCATGATGGGCCTGGGAAGGATCTCAGAAACATAGACCGAAACCTTGAACCCAAACCCAAAACCTTCACCTTTCAACCTTATACGCAGATCCCCTACCCCTCACCTTAGACATTAAGCCCAAAATCTTGAAACCCTGAGCCCCAAACCCATCACCTTTGAACATTGTACACCTGGGTTGACTTTGTGGCCCTTCTCCACACACCACATTAGTGTGAGAACAGGTGCGCGTAGTAGAACAAACAGTATAACGAATGCAGCGGGCTTAGAGTTTAAAGTTTAGAGTTTAGGGTTTACGGTTATATGGTATATGGGCACCATATAGGTATGAATGAATAGACAGATATAGACTGATATATAGATGTATGCACACATATTGTGGATGTTACAGCTTCATTCGAAAAAAAAAACGGCCAGCTAAATGGTTTCGAGTTGGGAAAGCTTGCGGACCAGCGGCCGAAACATGCCGTTGTTTTTGCTGCAAGCCTGCTCCAAGCAGATCACTGCTGGATTTCTTCAATCCCTTAACCCTGAATCTTAAGTCCTGAATCTTAAGCCCAAACTTGAGGTGTCTTGGCTTGTCACCGAAAAGTTCGACCTCTTATGGTCGGCCTACGGGTCCAAGTGCCCAATGGCTCATACCTAGACCCCAACGTATCACAATTATATTCTGTGCGTGCTTGGACCCTTGAGTCCTTAAGAAGTAGGAGAAACCCCTTCTGGATTTGAGGCGCATGCCTCAATTTGCACGGCAAATCTCGGGAGAAAAGCGCGTTGCCGAAGTCAAGTGCTAGGTTCTTGGATGCCGTGCGGAAGCGGGATCACCCTTAGGGTTCTAAGTCTATGCATGCCTACTTCTGACCCTAAAGTAAGGGATTACAATAGAACCCCTCCCAAAGGTAACCCCCCCCAGATTTAGAACCTGGTACACTCCGAGCCGGGTACCCTAAATCCAGAACTTGAAACCCTATCCAGCGGTTCAGGGTTTAGGGTTGAATATTCAGGGCCCTAATCCCTAAACCCAAGCCCTCTACTAATAAACCCAAGCCCTCTATCCCACTATAGAACTTTGTACGACTTCCGGCAACATAGACTCTGGGCTTGGAGCTACAGAGACTAGGCCACAATCTTCTCGGAAGCCTTAAACCACCATATTAAGGATCCAACGTACCGACCAAAAGAAGAACAAGAACTTGACAAGCTTTGCATGGCAAGCGGTTTGCCCTAAACCCTAAACCCTCGAGTCCATATAAACTTACCATTACTCAGGGTACCCACATATTATTGTGTTAAAATTTCAAAAAATTCAGCACCCAAACCGTAAGTAATGGTACCAAACCCCATTTACGTTTAGCGTACACTGAACTGCTCGCAGAGACTGCTCTGATTTTGGGGGTTATTGATTAGAGGGCTGGGTTTCTGTGGTCCCGTAAAGTATTATGATGTAGTGTTTTCCATTATCCCTACCCTGAACCTTAAACCCTTAACCTTAAACCCTTAACCCTAGACCCTTAATCCTAGATCCTGAAGCCTATGTACAGTAAAGGCCTCTTGGACCACAGTTGGCGGTTTTGGGCTGTTTTTACTTGCTTTTGAGGTCCAGGTAAGTGGCCTTTTGAAATTCAGGACTTAAGGTTTCGCCTTAGCGTTTACGGTTCAAGGTTTTGCCTTGCCTTGCAGGCATCCTCCGTGAACTTCAGATAATGAAGCCGCAAAACCCCTAAACCCAATTCCACTTCGCCAACCTCAGCCAAAAATGAAGTAGCAATCCAAAGCAGAGAAATGGAGTTTCTTCAGGACTTCCCAATCAAAAAGAGGTTATCATCTTGTGTGTTCCGTCTCCTACATCCCCCAACAGACTGCTTCAGTCCCGATAGCGGTGCCAGCTGAAAGACCTCCACATTATGAGGGCACCTACCGTGCATGCAGGCAATCTTGCGCAATTTTGCATATCCTACCTAAACCCTAAACCCTAAACCCTAAACCCTAAAGTACTATGGCCATATACACTAAAGGCAACCGAGCTGGGACAAAAACCGGGGTCTCTTCAGTTTAGATAACACTGACGCAATTTTGTCGGCGTATGGGAAAACGGGAAAACAATAGGAGTAGATAGAACCATACTGTAATAGCCTACTGTGTTATTTGATTGGAAAACGATAAGAGCAATAAACGTGATAATGCGTCAATAGGATAGAAGGCTGGCCTCCAGATTTCTGGCGCCACTCCTAGTTTGGGACTCTAAGTGGTTTACAATTTATTGTTTCCAACGTATGTCTAGATGCGTGGCAGGCGACGGCAAAGGCCCAAAGCAGCCCGCCCCGGTGGCAGAGGATCGGGGGACTCTGGCAACAGATGAAGAGATTGCTATCCCTGAGCTCTAAGCCTGCAAATACTTCCACCTTCAGATCTGGAGTCTAGGGTTTAGGGTTTAGGGTTCTAGAAACCAATGCCTGCTTGGCATGTTTGGCAAGGCCTCTGATTCATGTGGTAAGGCGCACTGAGTCCCGCGGGAGCAATCATCCAACAATTGAAAGACAGAATGTGCACGGGTGATCGTAGGTTACGTAGGTTTGCGGCTGTCGGATTTGCTGGCGTTTTCCCACGATATGTGTTGTGCAGTTCGAACCAACAGAGGCAGTCTTACAAAAGACACGCGCATGATCAGAAACGTGGTTGGACCCATTCTGAGTAGCATGCTATCCGCTCCTCATCTTGCAAGTTGTATCAGGGCTACTTTAAAGGGGATCTGCTGCATCATTCCCTGCAGAACTTGTTAGGGAGCCGTTCAAATAGTTGAGTTTTCTCAAATTGTGGGTTCTATGCTGGTCCGCATAACAGGGGGGGGGGGTTCTATACTGGGGCCCTCCATTTTTGGAAGCTACAAAGTCGGATGCCAAGTGCCAAGTTCCTATGGCATCCGTGCAGGAAAAGATGACTGGTTACCCTAAACCCTAAACCCTAAGCTGTTGTATACGAGAGTCAAAGAATCTCATCGCAGGCTTTACGAGCAGAGGCAAGGGTTCCAGCTCTCGCCAGCTGCGACAGATTTCATCTGCACACGTGCTTGACAAATCCGCACCCTAATCCGAAAGCTTAAAACCATGAACTGTGTACTTCAGAGCCTGAATCCAAGACTTCTCCCCATACACAAACCTGACGTAACACTTCGACCGGCTACCTTCTTGATCATCCCTTGTAGTGCCAGATTGCGCGTTTTCGTACCCTAGTAGTCGCCGTCAATGCAACCACCCACTTGATCGAACCCTGAGGCTTGAAGGACTATGAAAAATCATCAGCGGACTAAGTGGGTGCATGCCTTACATGCTCAAATCCTTAAACTGAAATCCAAAGCCCTGGACCGGAAAACCGGAAACCTGAGCCCTAACCCCCTCAAACCTAATATGTGAAAGTCTAAATCCTAAACCCCCGAAACCCTGAAATCCCACTACCGCATCGGAAAATCGAACAAGCTATTATTGAACATAATTGGGAGGCATCTCAGATACATTCTGATAAAGGATTTGAAAACCTAAGCCCCAAACTCTAGATCCTAATTTTTGCCCCCTAAACCCCAAACCCCCCACCCCAACTCCCAAACCCTAGATCCCCACACCCTAAACCCTAAACCCTCAACCCCAAAACCCAAACTAAAACCGTAAATTTTAGATTGAATCCCTTAAAGCGCCATGTCTGCCTCCTCGGCCTCCTCGTCCTTGGCGACCACGCCGTCCACCCCAGCGGAGCGCGAACCGCTGCTTCCCTCAGTGCCACGGGGCTTAAGCCATGTGGGGGTTTACCAAAATTAGGGGTACCATTTTGGGGGTCCCTATATTAAGGACTATAGTATTTTGGGGTCTTTATTGGGGTCCCCTTATTTCGGGAAACTACCATGTGAGCTACTGGGGTTTAGGCGTCTAAGGTTTTGTGTTTAAGGATTTAGGGGTTCAGGGATTTAGGATTTAGGTTTTAGTAGGGCTTTTGGGATATTATTTCAATAATGGAAAGTCAAATGGAAACAGAAACCGGGTTGATGTAGGTGTCCAAGGTGATATGAGCTATATTCATCATTAGGCTTGCCTGGGGACCATGCAGGGTGACATAGGGCCCCTGTTGATAGTTTAGTATGTCCCTTAATTATATCGGAAACATTGGCTGCAGCTGCTGATGTACAAGGACAGGTTAGGTGGTGGGTGCAGGGGATAAATAGAGTTGTTAGGAGGTACTATAAGGCTTACGGTTTCCAACGATTAGGGATCCTTTTGGGGGGGGGGCTTGGTTATATTGCAGAAAAAACGAAAATATTTAAGCTTACATGAGGGTGAGGGTCTCCATTTCGGGAGGCCAAAAAATGGATGATATTCTATTGTGGTAGATACTGGACACCAACTTGGGCAAACTACCATGTGTACAGGACCCAAGAGGGGCATGTATAGGATATTGCTCAGCCTATATGGGGGGTTTATGAGTTCAGCATGTCGAATTTCAGTGTTGCAGGGCACAGGCTTGTTGGGAGGCATTCTCCGGCCCTGGGGGTTCATCACGTAGTGTTTTGCTTGAGGGCTGGAAGGCGTCCAGCATAGAGAATGAAATCAGACTTTCTGGCCTCGAGGAAGGGTGGAAGAAGTCAGGACTACATCCCTAAACCCGAACCGAACCCAAAGTCAGGTGGAGTATTCTGGAAATGTGGTCCTTAAATCCTAAACCCAATGTTTGGCGGATTATTCTGGAATTGCGGTCCAAAAACCCTAAACCCAAAATTGGGTGCATTATTCTGGAACTGTGGCTTGAAGGGCAGGTGTTGCACTTGGCGGCAGGAAGTGTCCTGAAACATTCGGGGCAGAATGTTTGATCTCAAAAGGTAAAAAGCCTAAAGTCGAATCCCCGAACACCAAGCTCGAAACCCTAACCCTAAACTCTGATCCCCGAACCCTAGATTCTAAACCCTAAAGCTGAAACCCCAACCCCTAAACCCAAAACTCCGAACCCGAAACTCTGAATCCTAAGCTCCAAAAACTTAGAACCCAAAGCTCCAAACTCTAACTGAAGCTTCTGAATTCTGAACCCCGACATCTATCCCCTACCCTCTAAACCCTAAACGCTACCTAGACCTTCCCAATATTATATCTATGAGACTAACAGCCACATAGCTTTCAACCCCCCAAATAATGGGCATGTTTATCAAGAGTTTGTGTACCTGGGTAGTCTAGGTAACCCCCAAACCCTAGACCCTCCCTAAAACCTCAACCCTAACACTTCAGCACGTCAACCTTAACCTCAGGGGTTTCGGGCTTGTACCCCGAGGTTGTACCCCTAGGTCTGGGTACCCTGTTTAGGAAGCATGTTGGTTCATACATAGGGCTAATAATATGGGGGGGACATAATTTGACTGCTTCTTGGGGTACAGCCTATGAATCCTTCTAACCTTAAACCTAGGGTTTAGGGTTTAGGAAAACCTTGCGAACTCTCTGAGAACCCAAAGCCCAACACCCTAAACCCTAAACCCTAAACCCTAGACCCAGGGCCGATGTCTGGACCAGTGCTCTGAAGGGCGTTGCAGTGGCTTCTTGGAAGGCCAGCCCAGACCTCCGGAATACTTCTAACGTTTAGGTTTTCAGGGTTTGGGGTTTCGGTTGTTTTAGGGTTTTAAGGTTTAGGTTGTTGTTGTCAGGGTTTTAGGGTTTAAGGTTTTAGGGTGTTGTGTTGTGGGATCTAGGTACGCAGTTTTATCATGAATCTCTAGTATAGTGATACGTTCTCCAGAAGTTGCAGGAGACTATGGGAAATTACCTAGTTACATCTTGGGCTTTCCCCTCCTAGCTGCTGTTAATAGCCTATATGCCTGTAATTTCAAAATCGAGGCTATGAATACTTGTCTAATCCTGGTAGTTACTGGGGGGGTCCGGGACGCGCTCAAGGGTTTTGGGGAGTAATTAGGATCGTCGAACATATTCACAAAAAAATCCCTAAACCCTGAACCCTAAACCCTAAACACTAAACCCTAAACCCTGAACCCTGAACCCTAAACCCTAAACCCTAAACCGCCAGAGATTAACCCATGTGTGGGGCTCAATAATTCGACTTGGGCCTTGGCCAGGACAGCCAGGGGTACTGCAGTGTGGGAGATCCATTTGCCCGCAGTACTTGGGGGTTTCCCAAAATTGGGGGTACCATTTTGGGGGTCCCAATAATAAGGATTATAGTATTTGGGGGTCTATATTGGGGTCCCCTTGTTTTGGGAAACTACCACTTCAATCATAACAACAGAGGTTTGGCAATCCCAACCTATTCTAGCCACTTGAAAGCCATGGGCCATAGGGTTCAGATTCTGCGGGTTGCTGTTGCAAGCACTACCCGGTACTGTGGTCAAGTTCTACCAATTCACCTCAACGTCACCCGCACTGGTGGGTTATGTGGAAAACCACCTGGCTGCTGTGCAGGTTTTGAAATCCCTTTACAATGGCTAGATGTTTGTAGCACAATAGTCCTTCTTAAGTAGATAGAATATTGGGTATATACAATAGGGATCTTACTAGAATATACCCAAAGCCATATTCTATCTACCTAAGGGGGATTATAGACTTCTACATAAAGGCCGCTTGTTACAGGAACCAAAGCCACCAAAGCAACCTTGCAAGAAGCCGAGGCAGATGTGTTGGACCGCATTCCACCTGAGCTGGCGCTGGGGCAGCAGTACTGTTGAGAAAATCTTGCATGACGTGTATATGTTAGGAGGACCCCCCGCCCTGGAATAGTGGTACAAAAGGAATATAAGAGGACCCTAATATAATCCCTATTATCCCTTATAGTCACTATTACTGGGTCGGGGGTCCACCTAATGTATATGGGGTTTCCCAAAATTAGGGATACTTGTTTGGAGGTCCCTATCATAAGGGCTGATTTTGGAATCTATGTTGGGGTCCCCCTATTTCAGGAACCTGCCATATACTATGGTACCATGCTCATGCAGGATTTTGAGTGAAGTCTTTCATCGAGAAAGCATACCTAGGCCAGCATCATCACAGTTGTGAGCTTCCTGAGCCTCTAGACCCTAAACCCTATACTAGGATTATTTTGGAGTTATGTTAAGGTTATATTGGGGTTATATTAGGGTTGTATTGAACTGGGGTTATATTAAGGTTATATTGGGGTAATATCAGGGTTATATTGGGGTTGTATTGAGGGTATATTGGGGTAATAGTAGGGCTATATTGGGAACCCTCAACAAGACGTTGAGGAATGTATTCTTGAGTAGATGAAGGAACCCTAAGTTCTTAGAAGTTGACACATCATCTATGGGTTTAGGGTTTAGGTATACACTTGGGAGTATCTCAGAAATACCCTTATAGAATCCTTCCTCAAGGCTTTCTGAAATGCTCACATGCTTCCAGGGTCCCTAGACCCACCCCTTTTGCTGAGTTGCTGTCAAGGAGCTTAAGTTAAGCTGCCATAATTGGTATAGATGTATATATATATATACACCGTCACAGTAATCAATTGGGTTTCCCAGCAACCCTTTTTTCAACAATCCCACTTCACGATTCTGTACACGTGAGGTCCTAGGTATCCAGAAAGCGGAGCTCCTAGCATTCCAATTTGCCTTGCCCCAAGCAAGAATCATATGGGCTTCCGAAACCCTAAACCTCTTTAAAAAGGTCGTTGTACCCTAAACCCTACTTAAACCAGGAACGCTTTTGGGTTCTGTGTTAGTTTTGTGGAGAATATGGTGCTGAAGCGCAATCCTTCTCCACGATGGGGTGCGGGTAGAGTCTGACAATACTGTATCCTGCTCTGTGGTTTAGGGTTTAGGGTTCAGGTCCTTCAACCAGATGAGTCGCAAGGAGGGGGCTATCCAAACCCTGATATCTCCAGGGCCTGTTTAATACTGGATTCAGGTTGCTCAGGAGTACCTTCAGAACGCAAGCTCTATAAACCCTAAGATCTAACCCCAAACATGAAACTCCAAGAATCTCAGGTGGCGCTTATGCCAAAATTGGGCCTCGCGAGTTTGGCACTTGTTGCCCTGGCGCTGGTCTCCGCCTCATTTGGCTTGTTTTCCTTAAGCCTAAAGAAGCCCCAAACCCTACGTCTGTAGTCATCCAAGCACCCAATCGCATAGGGCTTTGGGTTTGGCAGGTTTAGTGTTGACTGTTTGGAAGAACTTCAAGTTCGCCAACATCTCAAGTATCCAGCTTCCTTCGAAGTATTCAAGTTGCAGGAGCTAGTAAAGATCTCCCTCTCCTCGAAAAAAAGCCTCACCGCTCCTGATGGGGAATACTTGATGTCAGGGTGGGGGGTGAGACTATTTGCCAGGGGAAG
Source organism: Symbiodinium pilosum (assembly GCA_905231905.1). NCBI lineage: Eukaryota > Dinophyceae > Suessiales > Symbiodiniaceae > Symbiodinium > Symbiodinium pilosum. Next base: position 61,513 of record CAJNIZ010011225.1, on the reverse strand, counting down.
GGAAGAGCCTGGTGGAGTGAAAAGTTTTCAGGGCCCTGAATGTATGGTATTCCTTGTAAGCCCCCACATACACCCCATTTGTGTGAAAGGTCACAGCTGCGGTGATCCATTTCATACCGCAGGCAGGGGTTTAGGTTTCATCGCAACGCCACTGTCGGTCGGCTGCCGTTGACGGAAAAACTGAACGGGTCATAGCCCTACAGCCCGAGCCAGATGGAAGCCCTACATCCTTAAGGGTTCGTGTAGCTATATATACCTGGGCCTAAAGTAGGCATGCGGGAACCCGCCTGGGCCCTAAGTCTCTACTGAACACCTACACGGGCCCTTTGAAAACGGCTAGTCAACATCGCAGACGGCGTGTGCGCCTCAACTAGCATTACTTAGACCTGACATCAAGCCTTCCCCCAGAGCAATAGGCCCTAATTAAAGCATTCAAGAATTCGTAGACGGCTTTGCCAGAAGCCCAAGAAGTCCTGCACGCCTCTTTTCAAGCTCATAAGCTTTGGGACAGATTGATAAGACAAGGCCAGAAACATGCAGTTTCGGAGTGCTTGGGGTGGCCAGCAATTCAACCTTGTAATAGTTACGGCGCACGAAGGGTAGAGTTGTGCAAAGAAACCCAGAGAAATACAAAGCTGCGTGGGCTTTGATGCGCAAGTACCTCGAAACGGCTAGGATTATGGCTTTGGAAATGACTTGAACCCAAAGGTAGGTAGACTACTTGCCCAAAACACCTAAATCTAGCCCAAAAGGCCATTATTCTGCATACTTGAAGGGGTCCAGGTCGATGCATTTTACGGCTTGGGCCAGCTGAGCCCCAACCCCCAACAACCCTAAGCCCCAAGCTCTAAACCCTAAACCCTAAACCCTAAACCGCATGAGCAGCTTCAACCCTTTGAGCCTAATTGAGCTATAGTCTAAACTCCTTAAAGGGGGTTATATAAGGATTATATAGGGGACTACTATAGGGGATATTAAGGGGGATAGACTATAGCTCAATTAGACACGAAAAGGCCCCCAAACCTGAGATTAAGCTGAAGCGTTGAGAGCTCAGAGCCTAGGATTCAGGATTTAGACTTTAGGGTTCAGGTCCCCAAGCCCGAAGCCAAAACCCTAAATCCTGAAGCGTCAAAGACTCAACCTTAAATCACGAAACCTCGACCTTTCATCATCCTGAATGCTGGACCTTAAAATCCTGAGCCCTCAAACTTGAACCGTAACAGCTTTGAGTCCTAAACCTTAAATCCCGAACCTTGAATCTTTAGAGTTTTGAATCCTAATTATGGACCTTAAAAGTCTTGAGCCCTATAAGCCTTAAATCCCAAACCCGGAACCTTTTTAAGTACCCTAAGCCTTAAATCCAGAACCCAAAGCATAAAAATCTTGACCCCTATAAGCCCTAACTCCCTCACCCTAAACTAGTAAGTCTTGAAGCCTGAGCCTTACATTCCGAAACCCAAATCTCTTTTCTGGGTTGCTGTTAAGGAACTTGAATGAAGTTACTATATTGGGGAAACCCTATTATTTACTATATATACCCATTATGGTAACTTAATTCAAGTTCCTTAACAGCATTCCAGTGTTTGGAGGAAGAAGAGCTGATCTTGGAAGCTGAAGAAGCCGCTGAATCCGAGTGCCCTCTGGCAACAGGAGGGAAACCCTAAACCCTATATTAGGGTTATATTGGGGTTATATTAGGGTTATATTGGGGTTATATTAAGGTTATATTGGGGTTATATTAGGGTTATATTGGGGTTATATTAGGGTTATATCGGGGTTGTTTTAGGGTTATATTGGGGTTGTATTCGGGGTATATTGGAGGGGTATATTGGAGTTATATCTAAACCTTGAACCCTTTAAACCCTGAAGCCATCTCTGTAGTTCCTACTTAGGGGTGGGAGGTTCCTTAAGGGGGGATTGGTGTAAGTACCCGCAAACAGGCGGAATGCTAGAGGTGAAGGACCCATGATGTTGCAGTTCTCCATTAATGTAGAGACTCTTCGGTGATGGAGAGGCTTGCAAGTATCCTGAATGAATTATGGCAATGGGTTGGAATGGTTATTGGATGTTATTCTGGCCGTTTGGGGTTTGGGGTCTGGGTCCTTAAGCAATCTCCTCAAGAATCGCCTCTAGATTAGCAGTTCTGGGATTTAGTTCAGGGCCGCTTGTCAAGTTCCATAGCCCACCCAGCTCCCAGCCCAGAATTCAAAGCCGACTATTGCAAGTTCCAATATTAAAGGTGATTAAGCCGTATATTGTGTTACAAAACATTATAGGGGAGCCCCCCCCCCCCCAAGAAAGTGGCTCTGCATGCAAAGGCAGGGTCCTCATACATGAAATGCTGCAGCAATACCTCGCAAGACGCCACGACCTAACTGGCATAAGACAAGTTTTCACTATCAAAAACCGGTCAAAAAAGGGAACCTCAAGCATTGTACCCAAAGCTTTAATCGTGTCAATAAGTTCGATTGTTAGTATTGTTACGTATTATGCCTACTTCTCTTTTTTATGTTCAAGCAGAATGCTATTATCACAATTAGTACCAGCATAAATAATGGGAGGAGACTCACTTCATTCAGGTCACCATAATAAAGAAACCCTATTATCCACTATATGCCAGAATACTAACTTCATTTCAGTTCCTCAACAACAACCCAGAAACCCCAAACCTCAAACCCCTAAACCCTAAGCCCCTAAACTCTAAAACCCCTAAACCCCAAAACCCTAAACCCTAAGCCCAAAACCCCTAAGCCCTAAACCCCTAGACCCTAAACCCCAAAACCCTAAACCCTAAACTTGAAACCCCTAAGCCCTAAACCCCTAACCCCTAAACCCTAAGCCCTAAACCCCTAACCCCTAAACCCCTAAACCCCTATATAAACCCTAAACCCCTAAACTCGGAAGGAGACTGGGAACCTTGGTCCCAGTGCTCCGCAACCTGCTCGGGATTCCAGAGTCGATTCCGGGCCAGTTGGCGATGTTGGGAGGTGCGTCCCAGGATAGGGGTTTAGGGTTTAGGGGTTTAGGGGTTTTAGGGTTTACGGGTTTAGGGGTTTAGGGTTTAGGGGTTTTAGGGTCTAGGGGTTGAGGGTTTTGGGTACACTTAAATAATAGAGGAGTACGGTCCCTACCTTTGGGTATAGAGAGGATAGATGGAAGGCTCAAATTATAGGGGAATATGGTCCCATAATTTGGGGTACAGAGAGGGTAGAGGGAAGGTTTAGGTCTACGAGTGGCGCTGTGTTTCATGAGTATAAGGCTCAGCGCCCAAGGTTGAGGGTTACTATCCGAGTGTCTCTCAGAACTGCCGTGTTGGATGAATTTGGTGTTTTGTAATTTGCCTACCTGGAGTGGGAAGGTTTCTAAGCAAACAATGCAGGACATGATGGGGAACGTTGGCTTGATTTAGGAAATATGGTCCAAATTTTCAACACCCAACAACCACTTTCGTAAGGTATCGCGAGGGTACAGGTCAAATATGCAGGCATTTTTCAAATTGTTGAGAGTTGCTCCGAGATAGATAGGTGACTCTTCTGGGTGCCCCAATAGATTCCCGCAGGCTTTCGTTTCTGCCAATTGCACGAAGAGGAGTCTGGGAAGAAGAATTGCAAGAACTCATGTAGCAGTTGATATCTTGCTGCCTTTTGGCAGAGTGAGCCCTTCCTTCCCTCCAAGCTTATACAAGCAGGGAAATCATGTTCAGTAGTTAGCTTTTCCTGAAGCCCCTTATTCTTCTTCTGGGTTATAAGAGCCAACATAACCTACTCTAACTTCTGAATTTTTCTCAAGCCACAAGCGTTGACTTAGTAGAGTGAAGCCTGTCTGGACTCCTTGGCACTTAGCTCGGACCTTCGACTTTGAGATATTTTGGGGTTTCCTTAACTTCCTATTGCCGGTACCTACAGGTTAACTTAGTACGGGTGCTAAATGCCATGGTGTGGAATAGGCCGAGAAACTATTAATGTAGGACTGTAGGCTCCCATCAAGGTTCAGCATGCACTTGGACCTTCCAAATTCTGGGTCTCGGGTTTAGGGTTAGTGTTTAGGGCAAAGTCTTGGGTTGCTGTTACGGAACTTCACATAAGCTACTACAATAAGGAAACCCCAGTATTTGCTATATGCCCATCTTATGGAAACTTAGTTTAAGTACCTTAAGAGCAAACCGGATTACCCGTACTTACTGGCCTTCAACCCCAGGATAACAGGAATTAAGACCGCGTCATCAACCCCAATAGAATGGGTAGGAAGCTTCAACCCTAAACTCTGAATCATTGAAGATATTTGGTAGGTCAGGGTCCCCTGGCCCCAAATATGGAGTTTAGGGTCTAATTAGGATTCAGGGTTTAGGGTTTAGGGTTTAATCCTAGAGTTTGGGGTTTAGGGTTCCTGAGCGAATAATGTAGCAGCTTTGGTTGTCTTTTCCATTGCCTTGCTACGGCCCCCTGACGTTGATGTCTGGAAAGGTGGTGGAGAACAAGTCCACCCGCCGTCCTTGCAATGAGGAGGTGGGGGTGGTTTCATGGGTTCTCCGGTAAGTAATCGCTTCCTGTTCATATTACCCCCGCTCCCTCGCGTTTGCTATTAAACATGTCCCCCAAATAAAGGTCGAATGTGGAGACGCATCTAGTATGGGAAGGGGGGCTGTTTAATTGTTGTTTAGTTTTCTGGGGGGTTACTAGCTTCTGTGATAAATAGTAAAGTCATGCCAATAAACGAGGTTCTGGTTTTTGGACCCAGGCTAGTCGGGATCCTGGTTGCTTTCGAGTACCTGGATCCCTGATTTAGGGTTTAGGGTCTTGGGTTAAGGGTTTGGAGGTTTAGGGTAAGTAGTGCCGTTGCGGGTTTGGGGTCTAGGGTTTCTTGGACACTCTGTAGGACTTCTGTACAGTTGTTTGTTTTTTGGGGGGTGTGGAGTCGAGGTAATAGTTAGTTATGAAGAGACAACCAGCCACAGCGTGGGATTCTGATGACCTTTGAAAGCAAAGCACTGGATGATCTACCCAATTTCTGGAAGTGAGGGAATGCATCGCTATAGGTTCCCCTACTTTGAGGGTCATGGACACGGAGCAAGCCACAGTTATCCCCGTTGTTCTGAAGCTTACCAGGCCGCCCCGGCCCTCCAACTTACCTGGAGTTGGCTAGGAATGAAGGAATGGATCCTTACAGTACTCCCTATTCAATTCATTAATAGTTACTAGTTTCGATTTTGGATTCCAGTCCTCCATTCTCAGCTAACCAAAGGTAAGCCAAGCATTCACTGCTTTCCTTTACTCGAAGCCTAGATACTTACCAATATTATCCATTTATAAGCCCTCTATCCCCACATGGTATGCCACAAAGCCTTATTATGATTAAATAGACCCCTGTATTACTTAAAAAAAGGGGGCCCTCAACTCCAGACCTTACCCTAAACCCTAACCCTAAACCCTAAACCCTAAACCCAAAACCACGCAGCCGGATGGAGCCACAACTCACAGCCGCCTTTAGGCTGCACTTCTTTACAGAATCCCACCTAAGCTTCATACGTTAGAGCCCCGAAATGGGGGTACTGGCTTATGGTTAGGATATAGGGATCAGGGTTTAGGGTATAGGGATTAGGGTATAGGGATTAGGGTTTGGGGATATAGTCCCCCCTTAAGTAGATTGGGGATTGTCCTAAATTACTGTCAATACGGGGTCCTATATTTAGGTTCCTATTCTAATATTACGGGGCCCTATATCAATTCCCCCATTTTTTAGGGAAACTTCCACGTATGCCGTAGAGCCCCGAATAGTTACTAACATTAGGCCTTCAATTTTTTGTGTCAGCACCCCTACCAAAAACTCAATAGTCGCCTACTGTACCCAAAGATCCAAGCTCTAAACCCTAAACCCTAGACCCTAAATCCTAAACCCTAAACCTTAAACCCTAAACCTTAAACCCTAAGCCCGCCTTTGGAGTCCCTCCGGAGAGGTAGTTTGCGACTTCGAGAGCTGCAAGTTGGGTCCATGGGGCGCCTGGAAAGGTCCCGATGCAAAGGGGAAATGGATTAGGTTTGGGGTTTAGGGTAGGGTCCATCGGTTGAGGGTTTAGCGTTGAGGGTTCTAAGTTTGGGGATTTTAGGGAACATAGTATATAGGTCTTGTTCCCTTATTTCCTGCTAAGAACCAGTAAGTAAAGGGTTCGAGGTTAAGGGATGTAATGTAGACCCATGATCAATAAACCCCCCTCCTTTTAAGGGCCTTAATACAAGGATCCCTACTACAATCCCTATTGAGGGGAGAGGGTGTATTAATCATGGGTCTACATGAGGGTTGAGGGCTTAGGATTGGCGACCTTTCTTGTGTAGGACCGTACATGCGAGTCCATGCCTTCGTACATTAAATATAAAGATGGTCCACAGCTTAAACTCCTTAAAAAGGCGGTTATATGGGGGTGTGTATACCCCTCTTTGTTTAAGGGTTTTCGGTTTAAAGAAATATATTGGGACTATTTAGGGGTTGTTAGAGGGGATACTTGGTGTTTAGACTACGGCTCAAATTCATCCCTTAAATTATTTGTATTACGGATGACGGTCCCTAATAGTGAGTATTTTGGGGTAATTATAGTAGAGGGTAGAACGAGGGTTTAGGAACAGAAGCACGAGCAGAATCAGGATCAATGGAGACAGAAAAGAAGGAAGGATGGAGCGTTGAGAGCCTGAATTCAGATCTACACGTTGACGCCCCCCGGAATTCACCGAGTTGAGTGCTCTGAAGTGCGTGGGGTCGGGAAGGAAAATAGCACAGCAACAAGAAATTGCAATAACCTCAATAGAAAGTGGATCCTCTGAACCCCTACACAGCCCACAGGCCTGCGTACCCCCGAAGCCCTGAAGACCCACACTCCTGCATACATGGGAGTTCAGCACAAGTCCTACAGAACCCGCAAGTTGAACACGCATCCTCCCTACCTATTCCTTACCCAAGCTCCCCATGAATAGCCCCTATAAACCCTGAACCCTAAAGCTTAAACAATGAGCCCTAAACCCTGAACCCCAAACCGTGAGAGGCTGCGGAGCGGAAATCGCCTGCGGCGCTGGCGTCGGGTCCTCGCGGTTTCGGGAAATCTTGCGACCACCAGGCAGTGATGTGTACCATAATCTGAACTCCTTATAAAAGGGGGGCATAGAGGGGATTATATATAGGGGTTATTCAGGGGGATACTAAGAGTTTAGACCATGGCTCCTGTGATTTTTTTGTTTCCATAACTCTTGCGTTTTGAGCCCCGTCAGACCCATGGGAGTAATGAAACAGCATCACGCATACTACAGCGAGTTTAATGGTACAAGGCGCCTAGCACCCCAGAAAGCAAAAGCCTCAACCTCTTTGCATGAAGAACTACGCGCAGCCCTGAATCTTTCCCCCAAAACAACAACCTCCCCCTGAGGGTCCATGTAGCTGTATAGTATGTGCCTTGGCTCTAAATCTATGGGGGGCCCTTTGGGCCTTAAGTATATACTACTTAGACCCCAGAAGTAGGTAGAATAATAGCCCAAAACCGATGGATGGGTGCTCTTGCCGCCAGTATGCCTCTACCCTGATATTTAACCCCCCCACCCCCCCTAATACTAAATAGTCCCCATTGTGGTATATCATATGGGGGCTTTACTATTAGGGGGAGAGAATTATTCCTTTTTGCTTTGCTGTCTATGCTTGATCCGTCTAATCTAGGCTTGCTTGTCGCTAGCTGTTCATCTTATCGTTTCCATTTTTCGTGGCATTCCCTGTTACCGTTGGCCCTGTGCACAGGACTCGAAGCCTCCGATTGCCCGAGCCTCGTTGAGCGCTTGCCATGTTCGCGGCCACGGTCCTGTCCCCCCACCTGTGACGAGGCATGTGTGGGTTGGGGTGTGGCTTTGGTTATCCAATGTCCTTCCTAGGGTCCAGTTAGGGGTTCATGTGGGGGTGAAGGGTTCAGGTTTTGGCTCTGGATTTTTGGAAATGAATAAAACGTAAGTTGAGGGTAGTTTCGTCCAGGCGAGCCTGTGCGGACATAACAGTCGGGGTGGCTGTGGAGAGTTTGGGCGCATTATGAGGAGACCATGACTCCCCAGGAAAGCATGGCTTCACCCGCAAACTTTTTCGTAAACAGAGTTCGCGGTAGTTCCTGCATATGACAACAGCAGAAGCCCCTGAGCTCCCTAGGACCTTTTAGGCTAACGCGGACTCGGAGACTGAAAGGAGTAACCCCTGGCAACAGCCTGCCTCAAGCTATCCTTACCTGCACCTGGGGTGAATGGTAGTTTCCTGGAATAGGAGGACTCCTGTATAGAACCCAAAGTTCCAGAATCCCCATGAATCATAGGGACCCTCAAAAAGGTACCTGCGCATGAGAGAAGCCCCCAATTGTAGGGTAAAACCCTAAAGCGGAAAGACTTGGAGGTTTGGGTAACAGCCCTTGAAGTTCGGGTTGAGGGTTTAGGGTTTAGCGATTTCGGGATTAGAGATCCAAGGTCTAGAGCTTAGGGTTTAGGATTTAGGGTTGAGGGTTTCTTCAAGCCTATATAGACTCCAAATCCACAACTTCGAGGCCCAAAGCCCTAAACCCAACCCCTAAATCCAAAACCTTTAGCCCAAAACCCTAAACCATAAACTAGAACAGAAGGGTCCAGGTTAATCCTAGACCTTAAACCCTAAACCCCAAAGCCTAAACCCCGAAGCCAGACGAAAAGTCCGAAGGGTTGTTAAAAAAAAAAAAAAACGAAGCCTAGCAGGTGCTGGGAGATTGGGCTGAGTGGTCGAGCTGCTCCGTCCTTTGGCATGCTCCTACAGGGCTCAGGGCTTCCACAGCCCTGAGGATCACCGGAAGGTTTAGGGTGTAGGATTTAGGGTGCCGGATTTTCAGGGTTTTTTAGGGTTTAGATGTTTTTTTGTGTTAATCAGGGTTTACGGTATAGAGTTTAGGGGTTAGGCTTTAGTATTCTCAGCGTGTAGGGGTTAAGGTGGTCCCTCCTAACCCCCCTCAAGCTTCCCGCCTAATTAGGCACAATTAACAGTAAACTAAGGCTAACTGCAGGGGATCTTTGGGGTAGTATTAGGGGGCTTTGGAACGAGAACCCATGGTTATGGGGATACATAGCGTTCAGGGGTTGGGCTTTGGAGCTTTCAAAAAAGCAGGCTCCTATTTGGGTTTGTTAAGGTTTGGGGGTAAGAGGTTTGAATATACTACCAACAGCAACTAGATAGAAGTGCCTTGGGAAGGATGAAGAGTTTTCAGCTAGGAAAGCTGGTCAAGGGCCAGTCAAGGTTTTAAGTGTAAATGTTGAAGTTATAGCCCCCCTAAAGCAGATAAACTACATGGGATGTACGGGGGTCGTATTGCTGAACTAAACCCTAAACCCCAATGGACCATCTTCCAGGGGTCCACAGTGCTGGGTGGTGATTTGCAGCGGGCTTCTCTCTGTAGGCCATGTGCGATGTGGGCGAACGATGGCGAGTGCGCCGAATTCGGGGAGGAAAACAGCACGCAGTCAAGAACGAATGCCGCTCCTACGCTGAGGACAGCTTGCTGTTCTCCTTGTTATGGTCCTTAATCTTTTGGAGTTCCCATATGTTCCGACTATAGGTACCTAAAAGCTAACTTTGAGTACGGGTGCTAAGTGCCACAAAATTCGACCTGCCAAATACCCATAACACAGGCCTTTGTATCCATCATGCCAGGGTTAAAGGCCATCCTCATGTGGGCCATTGGGGAGGTTTCCTGTCCTTTTGCCTGGTAGCTAGGGTTTCCCGACTCCTTCACCGCCGATGCCCCGAACTTCATTCCCAAAGCCTTTACTCAGATTTCATGTGTATGATTGCCTGGACCCCAAAAGCATTTAAAATAATAGCCCTAAACCCATAATAACAGCCATAGAGGCCATGATTTTACATACTTCTGGGGTCCAGGTACCTACAACTCCTATGCAATCCAATATGAAGCTGGTAACAGCCTACGCTCCCATTGCTTTAATGATAACTATATCTCTGCCCCGCCCCACCAGCAAGCTCTTCGAGGCTCAAGATGGTTGTAAGCCAACTATACTGTAACGGGTTTTGGGTTCAGGCTTTACGGCATATTAACGGAGTTCGGGGCCTGATACATGGGTCAAGATTTCAGAGTACTTCTGCAGGTGGGCAAGGTATTCCCCGCAGTAGAATATAGGCATGTTCCTAAATCAATACCCTAAACCCTGACACGAGGGGCTGCCTTGTGGGGGATCCCTGTCATCAGGAGAAAAGTAGTTTAGACCATATACGGGGGACCCTCTTTTTTGGAAGTCCGTAGAAGCAATATGTACCTGATGCAGGCTTGAAGGCTAGTTGCAAGGTCTGCGCTTGGCTGACATTACCACCACTGCCTGGCACCCTGAAACCTTGAACTTGAAGGACCCTCGACCCTAAACCCTTAATCCTAACCCCCCGACTGCAAACCCTAAACTCTATCTTAAAACCCTTAATCCTAAACCCCCCGCCCCACTGCACCCTGCAGGACCTGGAGTTCTGTGAGCCCGATGGGGGTAGCTGCCCTTGCAAGAGCTTCGCGGGCAGCAAGCCGGGCCTGGGACCGCTACTTACTTGGAGTTTAGGGTGTAGGGTTCAGGGGTGTAGGGTTGGGGTGTAGAACATTAGGGTATAGTGTTTAGGGTTTAATTAGGGTTTAGGGTGCAGGGTTCAGGGTGTAGCCTTACTTCTGCTTCTGGATAAGGTCATGGGTTTCCTTATTACACCCTCTAGGTTCCCCTTTAGTTTCCCCCTTAATAAATCTTAATTCAGCCTAGTTAGCCCAAGGCCCTCACCTTACTTGAAGTGAAGGGGGGAAACTAATTAGGGGGTACTATAGAGGGGGGTAGTAGGGAACCCATGATAAGAGGGGAATGTGAGTATTATTACTATTACAACTATAGGGCTATATGTGGGTATTATATGAAGGAAAGTATATGTGTGGTGTGCGCAGGGAGAGTTCTAGGAATCCATGCCTCCACACCTCTGAAGCACCAGTAGCGCGGGTAACTTTCCAGGAGGGTTTCAAGTGGACACATAACTCATATATAGCCCTAGAGCTTAAACTTCTACCAGTGAACCTCCCGAACACCCAGATTACTAGCTTTGATACCCATTATTGTGAGGGTAAAGGCCACAATTATGGGCACGGGGGAACGGTAAGAGTTGAAGGTTGAGGGTTTGGATTATACATATATATGTAGACACATGCCGGGTCGAGCATTCGAGATGTCATGAAATAGAACACAGTGCTGATACGGCTGGCAGCCCGGCATGCTGCTTTTACAACGAGATCCCGCGTTCCGGGTTTCGATCTTGGTCGATTGAATTTGGCAGGGTGGAGTGTTTTGGATTGTAGGCGGACGCTTCGGTAGGCTAAAAGCCTAAACCCATAAGCCATGCAGCATGTTGCAGTGCTTACTAAAGGTCCAAGTATGAGGGTTTACTCGCAAAGGGTCCATGTATGTGTATAGTATATACTTAGGGCCCAGATTTCCCACATAATATACTTAAGGGCCCAGGTATATACTATATAGCTACATGCACCCTTAGGGACTATGCATCATACTGGTATTGCAGGCTGTTTTTGGTTTAGGGAGCCCTGCGCCGACTATCACAGGCGGCAAGCCCCCACCCCAACCCTGAAACCCAAAACCCTCACCTCCAAACCTGAACACTTAAGACCCTACGTCTCTAAAACGCCCCGAACCCCAAAACCCTACGGTAAGCCCTAACACCCGAACACTTCAGACCCTAAGACCTTAAAAAAACCCTAAACCCTAAGCCCTAATCCTGAAAGCGGAAAGTTAGGTGCCATTCTCCGAGCAACGTGAGCGAAGGTGCCGAGCTTTCGCAGGAACTGCTCCCTGCCAGATGTTTATGACTCGTAAGGTCTATAGAGGTTGCGGTTTTAACGGTTAGGTTTAGGGGATTGGTTCTAAGCAGTTTTGTGTTAAGGTTTTACTGGACTGCGGGTTCCAGCCGTTGGGGCTTAGATGGGATGTTAAGTATTGTGCAGCGACTACTGTGACCACTGTTAGGCTTTGACATTGTGATATTCAAGAAATATCTCAATAAGTCAAGGAACCAGTAGTAAAACCAAAATCTTGAATACCTTAGGGTTTAAACTCCAAACCTACAACCCTCAATCCTAAACTCTAAGCCCTACGTCCTAGATCAGGGTTTCATTAGGGGTCAGGACCCAAACCCTGATCAAGCCTGTACTCTGAATATTTAAAATCCCCAAACCACAGGAACTTTAATGGGAACCTCAGAAATGAGACCTGGAGAAAATGGTAGGAGCATGATGGGAATATGCCTGCTAGGGTCCTGGTATCCCTATTATATTCCTACTATATTCTTGGGGTTGCCTGTTTGGGAGTTCCCATTGAAGTCCTTTCATATATACCCTCAACGCCTAAAGCCGAACCCCTAAATCCTTAAACTCTACATCCCTAAACTCTAAATCCCCAAGCCCTTTATCCCAAAACCCTAAATCCCTAAACTCTGAATCCCTAAGTCCCTAAACCCTAAATCCCTAGACCCTGAATCACTAAACCCTAAATTCCTCAACCCCAATCCTAAATCGTAAAACCCTAAACTTCCCTGAACCCCAAATCCCCAACCCTAAATCCCGATGTTCTCAGATTGATTGGCCTCCGCTGCCCTCGCGAGCGCCGGCATTTGACGATCGGCGACGCCCGACGCAGAGACGAGGTTTTCTGCAGCATCTAAGGTTTAGGGATTAATGTTTAGGGATTTGGGGATTTGTGGTGTAGGATTTAGGGTTTAGATGTAGGGTTAGGGTTTTAGGGTTTGTGTTTATGTGTTAGGGTTCGTAAGCTAGATAGAGTTCAGAATTACATGTTTAGGATCTTATGCCTGAAGCCAATAACGTAATGCATAGTGAACATGATCACTTTCAAGCAGTATTTCAAAAACATGGGCCTTAAGTTCGGCTAAGTTATCCTCACTGAAGCATGTAAAGACAAGGTCAGGAAAAAGTGCGCTCTATCCCGGGGACTTCAGAACCTGCTTTCAAAGCTTCGTGGACAGAGGTCCTACAAGAATGGTTAGTGCTTTAAATGATCTCTGCAAAAAAGGGTTTGAAAAGCGCATGCGAGGAATTCCTTGATGCGACTGACAATACCACCCAAAAGCCTATAATTACTTTACCTGTACCTGCGCTTCCAGTTACCAACTACTGCAAGCCCAATTTGCAAGCAAGGCATGCGGCTTCACTCTACCTGGACCCCAAAGGTATGTAAAATGATGGCCTTTATGGCTGTTATTATGGGTTTAGGGCCATTATTTTACATACTTTGGGGGTTTAGGTAGTACTGAAATGAGCAATGAGTACAGGGGGGTAAGCTGGCAAGGCGGTGTATTCTCGCGTACGTCTGGCATATCCTGAATGTCACATGGGCAGTATTTTATTTGGGGATA